>JXCR01056925.1:5114-16398 GCA_002079205.1 Phalaenopsis hybrid cultivar | reverse complement strand
ATTTATTATTATATGGTAATTTTCAAAAATAAAGAAATCATAAACTCTAAATTATGGAAAATTTAAGGATAAGAATACCTGATCTCTGAATGGAAAGGCTTTCTTTTTCCCAAAATCATGTTCTTTGGGGTTGTAGTGAATAATTTCTGGTTCAGGATACCCTGCAGCCTGCAAAAATGAGGAATATTAATAAGATTATTATTTCATTATTTTTACTAAAATTAATTGGGGCATTTACATGCATACCACCCAATTCCTATGTATTTACACATGTACCATCAAAACTTCACTTTTTTACATTTATACCATAAATATTTACATCAAAATACCACTATTTTGACTTTTAAACTGTGAAATACATCTCTCTAATGAACCGGCAAGGTGGCGTATATGTAAAAATTGAAGTTTAAGTGTTAGATATGTAAATAGATAGGAAATCTTCCTAAATTAATTACCTTGGCACATGCCTTAGCCAAACCATCAAAGGTAACATATTTAGATCCGGATATGTTGTAGACTTGCTTGCTTGCTTTAGGATTTCCCAACACCTTAACAAAAGCATCAGCCAAATCCTGTAGAATAGATTAAGTTGGATTAACAATGATTTTTTGCAGATTTAACACATGGAAATTAAGCAAAAATTCTTCGTAAATGTGTTATATTGGAAAGTTGCACACACTGACTACATAAATAGATTAAGCATTTACGGCATATAAATATTAATCAATTTATACAAAAAAAATTAAATGAAAATTTGCATGTGTAGCAAACAATTCTTATTAATTTACATATTTCACACCTAAACTTTCATATTTACATACACAGCACTTCCATGGTTCAAACCTATGCATGAAAATGTGTATTTCACTTTCAAAAAGTGATAATTGTATTATTTTTGATGTGATATTGAAGATTTGAGTGTTGCGTGTGTAAATATTAAAATTTAGATGTGAGATATGTAAATACATAAGAATTGTTTGCTGTGTGTGTAAATGGTCCAAAATTAAAATAATATGCATATAAATAAATTTAGAAGGCATATGGATATGACTTTAGACCAGAAGGATTGTATTGGCTGCTGTTTACACTAATCTATGTTGGGAATAGAATGCTTTCATGGCTCTAGAGCTAATGCATAAACATCCAGCTACCAAGGTTAGTATTGATGCAAAGGCTAGTTTGGGAGAATATTGATAAGTAGAATGCAAAATATCAAGCTAATAAGGAAAAAAAAAGATTATGATATTCAAGGAAGGTGACCTGGAATGAATCAGATTGAGATAAAAAATTGCATACATAATTTTTTTGGGAAGCTCGGGACTAGAGCTGACGATTCGTCCATAATTGTCCACAAGATCAATAATAGTGTTTCTAAGATTGATCTGTCGGGTGACTGTAACACTTTAGCTACCTTCAATGTCGTAGATTTATTCCTATATTACGGGGATCTAGAGACTTTTGGTGATGAGGATGAAGTTACATCCTACCCGGGGAGAGTGATTATGGGTGTTCGCATCCTTGGGTAGGCTAAGCAAAAATGCCCATAAACAAATATATATGTTTGTGAAATGGTGATATAGATGGGGACGTTATTAGTAGAATTCAAGTTGGTTGGTTGAAGTGGAGGAATGCTTCGGGATTATTGTGTGATAGAAAAGTACCGCTTAGACTGAAAAGAAAATTTTATGAGATGGTGGTGAGACCTGCAATGCTATATGGCACTGAATGTTGGCTTTTAAAAGAGAAGCATAAAACTAAGTTGAGTGTTGCCGAGATGAGAATGATTAGGCGGATGAGTGGCTTTACACAGAAACAAAATGTGAAATGAATATGTCTGTGATAAGGTTGGTGTAGCTCCAATGATGGACGAAATTAGATAGAGCCGTCTTAGATGGTTTGGTCACATTAAACGTCGACCATCTGATGATTCGATTAGGAGATTAGAAGTTTTAGATTCGACTTATGTTAAGAAAGGCAGAGGTAGACCTAGGAAGACATGGGCATATTGTATGACAAATGATCTTAATTTATTAGAATTAAAAGAAAATATGACACTAAATAGGACGCAATGAAGAAAAAGGATTTATGCAGACGACTCCACTTAGTAGGAAAAAGGTTTTGTTGTTGTTGTTGTTGTTGTTGTTGTTGCTGCTGCTGCTGCTGTTGTATAATTTTACCATATTTTTTTCATATGAAACCACATATAAGGACTTATGTACCAAAGATAAGCTTTCTTTAGTAAAATATTAGAGTATGAATTCTGACAAAGAGGTTTATGATACCAAAGTGTTGTGAATGTCAATATAAAAGTTTAGGTGTAAAATATGTAATTCATAAGTGTGCAGTACCTATGTAAACTTCCCAAATCTCAAAACATTCAATCTGTGACTAACCTTAACATGACCAAGTTGGGTGACTTGAACGCCAGAATTGGGAATCGGAATGGGCCGACCGGCTTTCAGACGGTGAAAGAACCACTCTTCTACTGGATTGTAGTTCAATGGCCCATATATGTAGACAGGCCTCAGAGAAGTCCAATTCACTCCCTTTGAATCCAATAGATTCTCTGTCTCAAGCTTCCCCTTGTGCCTGCTCTTTGGATCAACTGCATCAAACTAATTATAACCCAAAAATGCCAAGCATGTTTAGTACCTAAAGAAGGGGACATTTACATATATGCACAACACCATTCTTATGTAATTACATATCTAACACACAAACTTTCATATTTACAAACGTAGCACTCTAATCTTTAATATCACATAAAAATAATCACAACTAATAACCTTTTAAAAGTGAAGTACACCTTTCATGCATAGGTTCAGGACACCAAAGTGTTATAAATGTAAATAACAAAAGTTTTCGTGTAAATACAAACAATTTGTGTGGTATCTATGCAAATTTTCTTAAAAGAAGGGGCATTTACATACATACCACACAATTCTTATGTATTTACTTGTCTAAAATCTAAACTTTCACATTTACATACCTAACGTTCTAGTCTTTAATGCGTTTTTAAAAGTGAAGTGCACTTTTCATGCATAGGTTCATGACACCAAATGTTATAATGTAAATATCAAACTTTAGGTGTTAGATATGTAAATACAAAGGAATTGTGTGGTATGCATGCAAATTTCCCAAAAAGAAGGGGCATTTACATACACACAATTCTTATTCCTTTACATATATAAAATCTAAACTTTCATATTTACATACAAAACGCTCTAGTTTTTAATGTTTTTTAAAAGTGAAGTACACTTCTCATACATAGGTTCATGGCACAAAATGTTATAAATGTAAATATCAAACTTTGGGTGTTAGATATGTAAATTTCCCTCCAAAAAAAAAAATNATAACTTAAATCTCATCTTTTGTCAGACAGTACCTCAAAGTTCAGGTGTTAGATATGTGAATACATAAGAATTGGATGGTATATGTGTAAATGATCACAAGAAAATAAAAACACAAACACGTCAGTATAATTTTCTTAAATCTTCCTCTTATTCAGGCATTTCATCAAACACCTTTCCTGCGCGACAATTTTCTCCAAAACCATATCAAACCAATAAGTAGAAAATAAAAAAAAGATTGGAAGTACTAACTTGAGTTGTTAAATTCGAAAATCATATTTATCCCCNACTGACTACATAAATAGATTAAGCATTTACGGCATATAAATATTAATCAATTTATACAAAAAAAATTAAATGGAAATTTGCATGTGTAGCAAACAATTCTTATTAATTTACGTATTTCACACCTAAACTTTCATATTTACATACACAGCACTTCCATGGTTCAAACCTATGCATGAAAATGTGTATTTCACTTTCAAAAAGTGATAATTGTATTATTTTTTATGTGATATTGAAGATTTGAGTGTTGCGTGTGTAAATATTAAAATTTAGATGTGAGATATGTAAATACATAAGAATTGTTTGCTGTGTGTGTAAATGGCCCAAAATTAAAATAATATGCATATAAATAAAGTTAGAAGGCATATGGATATGACTTTAGACCAGAAGGATTGTATTGGTTGCTGTTTACACTAATCTATGTTGGGAATAGAATGCTTTCATGGCTCTAGAGCTAATGCATAAACATCCAGCTACCAAGGTTAGTATTGATGCAAAGGCTAGTTTGCGAGAATATTGATAAGTAGAATGCAAAATATCAAGCTAATAAGAAAAACAAAATTATGATATTCAAGGAAGGTGACCTGGAATGAATCAGATTGAGATAAAAAATTTCCTACATATTTTTTTGGGAAGCTCGGGACTAGAGCTAACAAGATCAATAATAGTGTTTCTAAGATTGATCTTTCGGGTGACTGTAACACTTTAGCTACCTTCAATGTCGTAGATTTATTCCTATATTACGGGGATCTAGAGACTTCTGGTGATGAGGATGAAGTTACATCCTACCCGGGGAGAGTGATATGGGTGTTCGTGTCCTTGGGTAGGCTAAGCAAAAATGCCCATAAACAAATATATATGTTTGTGAAGTGGTGATATAGATGGGGATGTTATTAGTAGAATTCAAGTTGGTTGGTTGAAGCGGAGGAATGCTTCGGGCTTATTGTGTTGTAGAAAAGTACCGCTTAGACTGAAAGGAAAATTTTATGAGATGGTGGTGAAACCTGCAATGCTATATGGCACTGAATGTTGGCTTTTAAAAGAGAAGCATAAAACTAAGTTGAGTGTTGCCGAGATGAGAATGATTAGGCGGATGAGTGGCTTTACACAGAAACAAAATGTGAAATGAATATATCTGTGATAAGGTTGGTGTAGCTCCAATGATGGACGAAATTATCTAGAGCCGTCTTAGATGGTTTGGTCACATTAAACGTCGACCATCTGATGATTCAATTAGGAGATTAGAAGTTTTAGATTCGACTTATGTTAAGAAAGGCAGAGGTAGACCTAGGAAGACTTGGGCATATTGTATAAAAAATGATCTTAATTTATTATAATTAAAAGAAAATATGACACTAAATAGGACGCAATGGAGAAAAAGAATTTATGCAGACGACCCCACTTAGTAGGATAAAGGTTTTGTTGTTGTTCTTGTATAATTTTACCATATTTTTTTCATATGAAACCACATATAAGGACTTATGTACCAAAGATAAGCTTTCTTTAGTAAAATATTAGAGTATGAATTCTGACAAAGAGGCTTATGATACCAAAGTGTTGTGAATGTCAATATAAAAGTTTAGGTGTAAGATATGTAAATTCATAAGTGTGCAGTACCTATGTAAACTTCCCAAATCTCAAAACATTCAATCTGTGACTAACCTTAACATGACCAAGTTGGGTGACTTGAACGCCAGAGTTGGGAATCGGAATGGGCCGACCGGCTTTCAGACGGTGAAAGAACCACTCTTCTACTGGATTGTAGTTCAATGGCCCATATATGTAGACAGGCCTCAGAGAAGTCCAATTCACTCCCTTTGAATCCAATAGATTCTCTGTCTCAAGCTTCCCCTTGTGCCTGCTCTTTGGATCAACTGCATCAAACTAATTATAACCCAAAAATGCCAAGCATGTTTAGTATCTAAAGAAGGGGACATTTACATATATGCACAACACCATTCTTATGTAATCACATATCTAACACACAAACTTTCATATTTACAAACGTAGCACTCTAATCTTTCATATCACATAAAAATAATCACAACTAATAACCTTTTAAAAGTGAAGTACACCTTTCATGCATAGGTTCAGGGCACCAAAGTGTTATAATGTAAATAACAAAAGTTTTCGTGTAAATAAAAACAGATTGTGTGGTATCTATGCAAATTTTCTTAAAAGAAGGGGCATTTACATACATACCACACAATTCTTATGTATTTACTTGTCTAAAATCTAAACTAGTCTTTAATGCTTTTTTAAACGTGAAGTGCACTTTTCATGCATAGGTTCATGACACCAAATGTTATAATGTAAATATCAAACTTTAGGTGTTAGATATGTAAATACAAAGGAATTGTGTGGTATGTATGCAAATTTCCAAAAAAGAAGGGGCATTTACAAACACACAATTCTTATTCCTTTACATATCTAAAATCTAAACTTTCATATTTACATACATAACGCTCTAGTTTTTAATGTTTTTTAAAAGTGAAGTACACTTCTCAGCATAGGTTCATGGCACAAAATGTTATAAATGTAAAAATCAAACTTTGGGTGTTAGAAATGTAAATACAAATGAATTGACTGGTATGTAAATTTCCCTCCAAAAAAAAAAAATTTAATGAATTTTGAATTTCAAAGTGAAGAAATTAATACCTCAAAGTGAGGCAACAGATCTGATTTGAGATATACTCCAGCTGATGAGCAGTATATGTACCTGCAAATTCATCTTCTAATTATATGGCAGACTAGACAGGTCATTTTTGTTAGTTATATGGGGCTCATTTGGATGGGTAATGTTAGAATTCATGTTTTGAAAAAGATAAGTAGGGTATTAGATTCCATCATTACGTTGCCTGTAATTAGAAATTAGGAAGATTTACATATATACCCCTAAAGTTCTATGTATTTACATATCAAACAAAAAAACTATAGTTTTTACACAAAAGCCACTTTACCTATGCATAAAAAGGTGTACTTTACATTATTTGTAAGTTAAAATAGTGGTATTTTTTATATGATACGAGATATTTGGGCGGTGTAAATGTAAAAAGTAAAGTTTAGGTGTTAGATATGTAAATACATAAAAATTTAGTGCTATGTAAATGCCCATATAAATTAATATAAATGTTATAAAGTATAATTTAGTTTGAAAAAAAATTACTGAAAAGAAAATCAACACTTCTAAGAACATATTTTTCATCTGCCAAGATCCAAATGAGTATATAGATGAATGGTTTTCTAAATAAAAAAANGGATGGGTAATGTTAGAATTCATGTTTTGAAAAAGATGAGTAGGGTATTAGATTCCATCATTACGTTGCCTGTAATTACAAATTAGGAAGATTTACATACATACCCCTAAAGTTTTATGTATTTGCATATCATACAAATAAACTATAATTTTTACATACATACCCCAAAACATATTTTTCATCTGCAAAGATCCAAATGAGTTCATAGATGAATGGTTTTCTAAATAAAAAAGAGTGCTGAGACCAATATTGTCAGATTTAAAATTACAGAAATTAAGATCGCATATTTCACTATTTAGAAAGATGCAAAAACTAAATAGTCAAGGNCAATTTTGTCAGATTTAAAATTACAGAAATCAAGATCTCATATTTCACTATTTAGAAAGATGCAAAAACTAATAGTCAAGTAAAATCTGAAAAGTACTAAACATAACAAGAGGCATTTACATTAGAAAATGTACTCATATATAAGTAAGGGGAATTGACATACATACCAACCAATTCCTATGTATTTACATATCTAACACCTAAAGCTTACGTCATTTGTGTTGCCCAAATCTTTCATATCACATCAGAAATACCACCATTTTAATTTTTAAGAAGTGAAATACACCTTTCCATGCATAGTTAAGATGGCACGCATGTAGAAATTGAAGTTTATGTGTTAAATATGTAAATACANCTTTTAAGAAGTGAAATACACATTTCCATGCATAGGTAAGATGGCACGCATGTAGAAATTGAAGTTTATGTGTTAAATATATGTAAATACGTAGGAATTGAGCGGTATGTATGTAAATCTTCCTATAAATAATGCATGGCCATAACAACAAGCACATTAATTATAGAACCAATTAAACATTGTTCTGGAAGATGGAGTAAGAAAATTACATGTAAGAAAATCAGCTCATGCAAAATAAAATTTAAACGTCAGCTCAAAAGCTAGAAGTTTTGGGAAAGAATAAAAAAGCAATTTTATAAAATTCAGAGCACCTATAGTTAAAAAGACATCATAACTTCAAAAAGGCAATTTGGCAAACAGATTCATCAAATCCAACATAATCAACAAAATTATAGGACATTATAAATGATGGAAAAGAATCGCAAGTAAAATAATGAAGAAACAGCATTGTGATTGCAAATCAAATGAGAATATCTACAACAATATTCTCTTTGAATTTATTTGCAATCTTTACAAATCTTTGCAGCTTTTTTTCACGGTTTAGGGTTTGGGGCAATTACATACAGCACCCGAAACATTCTTATTTGCAAATGTGGCACCATCTTTCATCCATTTTTTAAATTCTCGCTCATATATAAAAATTCATGATAAAACCCAACTCATATTTTCAATTTTATCAAATTCTCAATAATAGGAATGTGACCGGCATGCGTAAATACATTGATTTGGTAGTTCAAAATATCACCTTGACGCTAGATTTTGTAAATAGCCATGTTTTCAGTGTTATGTATGTAATTATCCTTTTTTTTTATTAATCTATTAAAAAGGGAACTTACTGTTCTAAGTTTGGCAAGGCATCTAAAATAGGTTCCGCCTCGATGGCTTCACGCCCTGAATGAGAATTATTTGAAAAATAAAAAATATTAGATCAATATGTTCAGGAAAGCTTATTCATTTTCATTCCTCTACATAATAAAATTACAAATCATGCTTCCTACTCTGAACTCACAATATAAGTACAAACGNAGAAACAGCATTGTGATTGCAAATCAAATGAGAATATCTACAACAATATTCTCTTTGAATTTATTTGCAATCATTACAAATCTTTGCAGGTTTTTTTAAAGGTTTAGGGTTTGGGGCAATTACATATAGCACCCGAAACATTGTTATTTGCAAATGTGGCACCATCTTTCATCCATTTTTAAATTCTCACTCAAATATCAAAATTCATGATAAAACCCATCTCATATTTTCATTTTTATCAAATTCTCAATAATAGGAATGTGACCGGCATGCGTAAATACATTGATTCGGTAGTTCAAAATATCACCTTGGTGCTAGATGTTGTAAATAGGCATGTTTTCAGTGCTATGTATGTAATTATCCATNAATAATATGAATGTGACCGGCATGCGTAAATACATTGATTCGGTAGTTCAAAATATCACCTTGGTGCTAGATTTTGTAAATAGCCATGTTTTCAGTGTTATGTATGTAATTATCCATTTTTTTAATTAATCTATTAAAAAGGGAACTTACTGTTCTAGGTTTGGCAAGGCATCTAAAATAGGTTCCGCCTCGATGGCTTCGCGCCCTGAATGAGAATTATTTGAAAAATAAAAAATATTAGATCAATATGTTCATCAAAGCTTATTCATTTTCATTCCTCTACATAATAAAATTACAAATCACGCTTCCTACTCTAAACTCACAATATAAGTACAAAANAATAGGTTCCGCCTCGATGGCTTCGCGCCCTGAATGAGAATTATTTGAAAAATAAAAAATATTAGATCAATACGTTCAGCAAAGCTAATTCATTTTCATTCCTCTACATAATAAAATTACAAATCATGCTTCCTACTCTAAACTCACAATATAAGTACAAATGGCTTTCGAGTGAGAGGGGAGGTCACCATTAATGTCGTAAACAACTTCAAAGCCCTCAGCTGCAAGACTGGACTTTACGAACTCAGAGTCTTTCCTATCTCCTTTCAAATGCAAGATCTACAAGATTTCATACAATATAATTGGCTTATTATAAAATATTTACAAAAATAAGGAAATTTGGCTTAAGTTCAAATAAGGATGGGCATTGCTTAATCATGCAATATAATTATGGAAGATTTTGATATGAAACTTCGTAAAAATTAAAGCAAAGCAAATTATTTTTCTTCCATAACACAAACAAAAAAATTGGAATACATAAAGAAAAGCATCTACAATATGAGACAAGTGTCGAAAGTCGAAAGGCTCTCCAATCCCGGGAGGTTACAGCAGCTCCGCCACCTTCAACTTGGCCGACCTGAAGTTATATTATGAGAAGTTAGAAGCTTCGATAGATGAGGTCAAAGCTCCACCAACCTTGATAGATTGATGCAAGGCAGGGAGTGAACGCAAACTGGTCCGATCCAGGTGGGGGAGGGTTGGTTGGCCATCTCTCTAAAACTAGGGCTGTCACCCACTCTGCTTATTTTAATTAAGTTTAGGTATTTTGTTTGATTATAAATATATATTTGTTTACNTTAGCTACCTTCAATGTCGTAGATTTATTCCTATATTACGGGGATCTAGAGACTTCTGGTGATGAGGATGAAATTACATCCTATCTGGGGAGAGTGATATGGGTGTTCGCGTCCTTGGGTAGACTAAGCAAAAATGCCCATAAACAAATATATATGTTTGTGAAGTGGTGATATAAATGGGGATGTTATTAGTAGAATTCAAGTTGGTTGGTTGAAGTGGAGGAATGATTCATTGTTTGCTGCAATGCTCTATGGCACTGAATGTTGGCTTTTCAAAGAGAAGCATAAAACTAAGTTAAGTGTTGCCGAGATGAGAATGATTAGGCGGATGAGTGGCTTTACACATAAAAACAAAATGTGAAATGAATATATCCGTGATAGGGTTGGTTTAGCTCCAGTGATGGACGAAATTAGATAGAGCCGTCTTAGTGGTTTGGTCGCATTAAATGTCGACCATCTGATGATTCGATTAGGAGATTAGAAGTTTTAGATTCGACTTATGTTAAGAAAGACAGAGGTAGACCTAGGAAGACTTGGGCATATTGTATAAAAAATGATCTTAATTTATTAGAATTCAAAGAAAATATGACACTAAATAGGACACAATGAAGAAAAAAGGATTTATGCAGACGACCCCACTTAGTAGGATAAAGGTTTTGTTGTTGTTGTTGTTGTTGTTGTTGTATAATTTTTTTCATATGAAAGCACATATAAGGACTTATGTACCAAAGATAAGCTTTCTTTAGTAAAATATTAGAGTATGAATTCTGACAAAGAGGTTTATGATACCAAGGTGTTGTGAATGTCAATATAAAAGTTTAGGTGTAAGATATGTAAATTCATAAGTGTGCAGTACCTATGTAAACTTCCCAAATCTCAAAACATTCAATCTGTGACTAACCTTAACATGACCAAGTTGGGTGACTTGAACGCCAGAGTTGGGAATCGGAATGGGCCGACCGGCTTTCAGACGGTGAAAGAACCACTCTTCTACTGGATTGTAGTTCAATGGCCCATATATGTAGACAGGCCTCAGAGAAGTCCAATTCACTCCCTTTGAATCCAATAGATTCTCTGTCTCAAGCTTCCCCTTGTGCCTGCTCTTTGGATCAACTGCATCAAACTAATTATAACCCAAAAATGCCAAGCATGTTTAGTACCTAAAGAAGGGGACATTTACAT
>JXCR01056918.1:8243-21077 GCA_002079205.1 Phalaenopsis hybrid cultivar | reverse complement strand
TATATATATATATATATATATATATATATTAACTTAAACATCATTTAAAACTAGGTGTAAGGGTTTCCATTCCGGTGATAGACAACTCTAACTTTTAATGGCTGACAAATTCTGGTGACTCAGCTGGGGACTCATTTCTCTCTATTAAGATCAGGGAGTTTTGTCTTCATACATTGGAAATGCTTCCATGCCCCTTGTGGACTAGACTACCCTTTTTTCTTTGGCATGCTTCACTCATTTCTTTCTTATGTAAGTACGGTCAACTCCTTCGAAATTCAGGACCGTCTGTTCAATCACTTTTAAATAGAGAGGTTCAGTAGTTCTTTAGGACTTTCATCTTTGTGTGGGTTCAGACGCCAAATATCTATCTTGGTGAAATATTTTCACTTGTGAAGTTGGTCCCATGCTGGGTCCTAAACTTTTATTTTCTTTTTTTTATCTTTTCTAGTTTGGTATGCTTCCATGAAAATTAAATCAAATCGTTGCATTTTCTTTTTTTCTTTTTAACCTTTCCTATTTAATTAATTAAGTTCTCCCACTTTTAATTTACCTTACTAAATCTAATTAAGTTCACAAACAAAAACTAAATAAAAATAAGAAAGACTTGCCTAGTCCACAGATTGATCATTGCTAATTTTTATTGTTCACACTAGAATTACAAGGTATTGGATGAATACTAACCCCAAAACTTTCTTTTTGAAGCTATTGCAATGACATTCCTGACACAAAATTTCTCTTGCAACTTGTCGACTAGCCGCGATGCACGCAACGTCGCTCCAACCATCAAGTTCGGAGCTGAATTTGATGAACTTGAAGTTGTACATGAAAAGGGCCCTTTTATTGTAATGAAAGTCGCCGCTCCAAAATTACAAGAGCCATTTGTTGAGTTTAACTTGAACTATCCTCACAATTACCCTTTCTACAAGAAGGTAACAAATAGTGCTACCCCGACACCTGTCAAGTATGTTGTTCACTTATCCATCAAAGGAAAGGAAATTATGACTATTGAGGATACAGTTGAGGGATTTACCACCTTGCCATTAGTATTTGAAATTAGTTCTAGTTCAAAGTCTGTACCATTAACCAGTTCACAGAGAAGAAATCACAGTAGAATAATTCAGAGGGCTACTAATGTACAGGTTCTAGAGGAGGCATTTGTTGATGAGATTTCTCACCAACAAGAACTTAGATTGCTCAAGACCTCTCTACTTCTATGAGGTAGTAAGTTTCACCCATTAATGGACACTAATGGGTATGAAAGTATTCAGAATATTGCTACTATTTTACCATTACTTCATGGTTGTGATGAGGAGAGAGAGAAACCTACTCCTATCACTAAAGTCCATACAGTATTTCAATGATTGGTTTTCAAAGAAGGGTGTTCAGTTGTTGAGCTGCTTAAGTGAGTGGGATGCTAGGTGTCCTCCCGAATGATGAATGAAATTTTGAAGGATGTTAAATTTGCCTGACAGTCTCAAAGACCAGTTGAAGTTTTGTAAGCTCTCATTCCCGTCAGATTCTGTCTAGGAAGCCAAGTTAGTATTGTCATCACTACCACCAATTTTGTTACCACTGGAGCTCCAAGGTCTACAGGTCCCCGACTAGCCTAGACACGTCTGGGTCTGAGGGTGCTATCATTCATTACTCATAAGAGTGTTCCAGGAAAGGAGAAAGTAAAGAGGTCTCCCAATGTTGGACTTGGTTCACACCGTGTGGAGCAAGCCTCTCTTCGACACATCGATGACTCTATCAAGACACCTAGTCACAATACATCACCATCAAAAAATAAGGTTATGGTACCGAAGGTCGCCGTACCAGTACAACATGTAGGGAGAGATTGTGGAATGAAGCAAAGTTCTAAAATATCAGGTGTCGTTGCAGCCATTACTACCGAGTCTGATGTACAAAGGGAGGATGTTCAAGAGAGTCTTTCAAAACTCAAGATAATCCAGGAAGCGATAATTATGGATAATGTTGAAAAACTCAAGGTCAAGATTTCTAAGTTAGCCAAAAAATATGGAGTTGATATGGATGATGAAGATTTCAATTTTAACTATTATCTCAATGACAAGTTCATAGTTATTAATTTCATCAAAACTAGAGCAACTACGTCTGCGTACGATGCCCAGCCTCTTATTGAAGGGAACGCCGTAGATGATTTGTGCATGGTTGTTTTTCTAAGAGATGTATAGATCAACTAGATGGAAAAAAAAATGGAAGAGATGTCCACCGCCATGGACGCCATGGCTGCAGTTCATGGATAGTCCCAGTCACAACAGTTAGCTTCTCCATGAGTCAACTAGCCATAGATAGTTCACATTAGCAATGAAAGGATAAAAGTTGCTTCTGCCAATAAAGACGATCATCAAAAGAAAGATTGCACTTAAGGTATGATACTAGAGAAAGATATTAAGCATATGGTTGAACAATAAGTTTGGGAGGCCTTAGCTCAATCTAAGGGTGGTGCATCACTTTCAAAGGGTTTTGAAATCTCAAGTGATATAACCTCGACCGCATGTTGTTCCTTAACTGAGGTTAGCATTTCAAGCTTGTCATGCTCCACCTCAAGATATAATCCACTAAAGTCTCATTAGGCTTTTTCCTTTTTACAAGTCCGAAGCATATAACATCACAAGAAGAGCTATGTCATATGCTCTAGTTGGTGATGTCCTCTATAGAAGATCGTTTGATCAGATTTGGCTGAAATGTCTAAGTTGTACTAAAGCACAAAATATCATCAAAGAAGTACACGCTAGATTGTGTGGAACTCACTAGTTAGGGCCAAACATGAAAATTAAGATTAAAAGACTCGGATATAATTGACCAACAATGATATTTGATTGCATGGATACAACCAAAAGGTGTCACCTTTGTCAAGTGCATGGGGTGGTCTTACACCAACCTCCGAATTTGCTACATCTAACTGTTGCCTCGTAACCATTCAAGTGTTGGGGCATGACCATAATAGATCCAATAAACCCTCCATCCTCAAAGGGACACATATTTATTTTTGCAGCTATGGATTATTTCTCCAAATGGGTAGAAGTAGAGCCGCTATGGGATGTTACAACACGACACTTTCTTCAATTCTTCAATATTCAGATCGTCTAACATTTTGGCATGCTGAGCATGATTATTTCAAATAATGGGTTAGCCTTCAAAAGCACTAAGATCAATAACTTCATCAAGTGACATGGAATAGATTGAAGATACTCTACAAGTTACTATCCCACGGCAAATAATCTGGCCAAGGCCTACAATAAGACACTCATTCAGATTTTGAAGAAGATGTTAGATGAGAATAAAAAAGGATGGAATGACAAATTGTTAGAAGGTTTGTGGGGTTACTGGATGACGTTTAGAACTCTCACTTAATGTACACTTGAAGAACTTGTATATAGGTATGACGTCGTACTACTGTTAGAAGCCTAGATACCGTCTCTCAGAGTTATCCTCGCCAATCAAATTACAAAAAAAGAAAGTGCAAAGCTCAGAATTGAAGAATTGAAAGGTCTCGAGCAAAGATGATTAGAAGCGTAGTAGAATTTGGAACTCTACCAAGCAAGGATGGTGCAGGCTAAAGACAAATTGGTCTGCCCGAGGGCATTCAAAGTTGGTGATCTGGTACTCATTTTTAAAAGACCTATTCTTGCACACCGCAAGACAGGTGGAAAATTTGAACTAGCTTAGGAGGGACCAATTGTCATAAAGAAGGTCTATTCATAGGGATCTTACTAGATGATGGATTTCTGAGGCAAAAGGTTTATTCTTCCGATTAATGATCAATATTTTATGATATAAGAAATAACATGATGATGCTTGAAATGAAATTTTTAAAATATTACTTATTCTGAGGATGTTTATTTGGCCACCGTCTGTGACTAGGTAAAAATTTTGTTATAGAATTAACCTCAATAAAATAAATAATTGAATTTGCATAACTTAATTTCCTTCATTCTGTTTTTGAAATTTCACTAAATGAAATTAAACAACTAAAAGGCATGTACTTGGAGGAACCAGCCATTTATTGTCCATGATCATCATATTAATGGGGAACTTGGTCAGTGCTGATGGAAATAGAGTATCGGATGCGCTGCTTAAAAGGATACAACGCCATGACACCAACCATAGTAAGTGTAGAGCTATCCTATGTTAGGAGAAAATACGTATAAAAGAAGATGAGGATAAACTTACCCCGATTCCTGAGGAGGGGTTCTATGATCCATGCATGACAAAAAATTCTTCCAGTCCACCCATCACGGAAGATGAGTCAGAATTTGTCACAGAGCCAACACTTCCAGAGATTTTCGATGAGCTTTGCAAGGGTTTTCCAATGTGCAACATTGAGATTCCAAGAAAAGAATCAATAATAGGGGCATTTGTGGAGTGCCCAGGATGTAACGTTCTCCATTTGGAGAATTACTGTCTCTTCAAGGAGTATACAGCTGTCAAAATAAGGTGCCTGGAGGACTAGCGCCAGGATACTGAGTCATACATCCCACTATATATAAAGTTGAGACAGACATGGTTTTTTGAAGATACTGAAATTGGGGGAGCAGCCCTGATGACCATGTAGAATTCCTACCATAGAGTAGGAAAGGATGAACATAGAAGAAATTCAAGGGAAATTCATCAACATCTTAAAAGGTCTGGAACTGCACATAGGGGTTTTCTCCAAAAATGATGAGAGGAGGATTCTCGACCATTTGTTCGACTTGAGGGATAGAGACTGGGCTGACCTTTTAATGAAAAAGACCAACTCAGAGCCCCAAAAAAGGATGAGGGGTAAGGGAAGAATTACAATCGAATGTGGTTGCTACAATAAATTCTTAAGAAGATAGGGTAGGGAACCCCCTGGGTATCGTAAGATATGACGAGGTGGATTCTCTGTCTTCTAAGATAAAAAAGATGATTAAAAGAACATTCAGGTGGAGCATACTACCAGCAGATTGCATCACAAATAGCCTCATAATCATCATCTACGAAGAAGGAGACAACATTCCTCTGCATATGGATCTCCATGATTTCGTCAGGCCCTTATGCACAGTGTCCTTTATGAGCAAGAGAAGTGTTCCGTTTGAAAAAGTAACATATATTGTTTGCCATGGAGAATTCCAAGTAAATGTTGAAACTTCGCTGTTAGTGGTTCAGTTTTAATTTTGAAAGGAAATGGACCAAATATGGCAAAACACTGCATCTCAGGAATGAGGTACCGCAAAGTTCTATTACATTAAGAAGAATGGATGATAGCAAGACACCACATGGATTCCGGCATGACTCAGTCTTGGAGGAACTATGCCCTTACAAACTATGAGATAGTTGTACCTCTAAGTGCACGCAATAGGAATTCTTATCCTAAAGCGTGGCTTAGAAGGTCAGCTTAATCATGAGCTCGTCAAAGAGGACAGATAAATAGTTCTTGTCACTTTTTGTATTGCACCATGTTATGACAGATATGACATTAAATGTTTCAGATGTATTCAATATTTGATATGTATTCAAGATGTGATGCTTCAGAATGTTTTCAACATGTTATCTTTTAACAGCTTTAGCATGTGTTCAGTTCGTAACACATATTTGAAGCAGTTTAATGAAGTTTCTTTTAGATTTCAATATATTTGTAAAATTTCCCTTTTTGTTCAATGGATAAAGAGTCGCAGAACCACACGTTGGTTCTAAATTATAATGAACAATGAACAGTACAACGAAATTCTGAAAATAAAATTTAAATAAAAAATTTATTTTTAAAAAAATCAATCAATGGAAATTAAATTTGAAAAAGATACCTTGATAATAAAAGATGATAAAGACACCAAGAAAAATGATAAATTTGATAAATTTGTTCCTCTTGAATTCAAAGTTCCACACTCTCCACTTTTGTAGCACAAATGTCTCTATATGCACAAGTTTGTCACAATCCCCCACGGAGTGTCACACTCCTCTCAAAATCTTAGCATTCGGGATAGACTTCAGTCCTAATCCCTTTATCTCTCCGTCAGTACATGAATTCCGATTCCCATGAAATCTTCGGGTTAGTGCATGGATTGTGATTCCATCCATAAATTTTTTGCATCCTATCCGAGAAAGTTTTCCGTATTTCTTGAAATCTCCGGGTCGGTGGACGGATTCCAATTCCATCCACATATTTTCTACATCCCATTCGAGAAATTTTCTACATTTCTTGAAATATCCAAGATGGTGCATGGATTTCGATTCCACCCAAATATTTTCCACCTCCTATTCGAAAATTTCTTCAGCACTCATGAAATCTCTAGGTCGGTGCATGGATTCTGATTCCGTCCAAATATTTTCCACTTCCCATCTGAGAGGTTTTCCACACTCACAAAATTCTAAAGGTTGAGGATCTTACATTTGATTCTGTGTTGCTTTAGGAGACCCTCCTTTTGCAATCTTTCAAATAAAATTATAGAGGTTGAGGAATCGCTGCATACGATACCACTTTGCTTTAGGATCTCCTCCTATTTCACTGGTTCAAAAAAAATTTTAGTGGTTGGGGATTTTACATATGATTCCGCATTGCTTTTGGAGCCCCTCCTATTACAATCTTTCAAACAAAATTCTAGAGGTAGAGGATTACGACATCCGATACCGCATTTCTTTAAGATCTCCTCCTATCGCAATGGTTCAAATGAAATTCTAGGGGTTGAAGATTTTACATTTGATTCCGTGTTGCTTTAGGATCTCCTCCTGATGCAATCTTTCAAATCAAATTCTAGAGATTTAGGAAGTTACATCTGATTCTACGTTGCTTTAAAAGCCCCTCATATCGCAATCTTTCAAATCAAATTCTAGAGGTTGAGGATTTTACATCCGATTCTGCTTTGCTTTAGGAGCCCATCCTATCGTAATCTTCCAAATGAAATTCTAGAGATTGAGGGAATAAGCCCTTCAATTGAATCATGGCTTCTTTCTTTGAGATTGGTGTGAGAGCCTCTTAAATGTTATGAGGCTTTTAATTCTCATTGTAAGGCTGCTATCTGAATTCCAGTTCTCATCCCGGGGTCAGTACCCGAAATCTGATTCCCACTTTAAAGTTTTGCGTAATGTCCCGAGTGGTTGCCATTCTTTGACTAGATCCAGTTTAGACATAATGACCCAAGCGGTTGCCCGAAGTGATATAGCCTTTTCTTCCGGCGTAATGTCCTTAATGGTTGTCGTTCTCAGCATTGTTGTCACCTTTTGAGTTGGACATGATTCCTTATGCTTTCCATATCGATTCAGTCTCCTCACACATAATTCAATCCTCCAAAACTTTTAATTTTGAAATTGAAAATAATATTTTTTAAAACATCAATTTAAAATTGAATCTTAACCACGAACGTCAGCTTTCCTGATGGTTGTTTCCCGAATCTCTTTTCCTTTTCCTCAGCGGGAGTCGCTGCTTACTCCCCAGCAGAAATCTTCTACTCTTTTCTGTTCTGTTCTGAGTGTGCTGACTTAGATAGTTGTGTTGGTTTTGCTGTTCTCTTTGGTCAACGGAAATACATCTGGTGTGCCGGCTCGGGACACCCCACCTATTAGGGATCCGTTTGTTGACCTTAGTTTTGGTTGAGGTCTAGTTTTCTCCTTAGTAGCCTAGAGTCTAGCCATAAGAATTTCCTGTTGACTATTCCTCGAAGATTAGAAAAGGAAGCCTTACCACTAGAAATTCTAAAGTCTTCTTTGTTCAATTTGAAGTTCCACTTATTAGTCCTAACCTCAAACAATTAGTAGGTGGGCCCATTATGGGGGAGCTCAAAGGGAGTCGCCAAAGGATCGCTTGGCCTTAGGGTAGAACCCGGGTGGTTTGGCCTTGGTCAATTGTACTCACACACCTACTTGATACCCCGCACTTACACTCACAACCTCAGGCTTTAGTCAAATATGCTTAGTTGGTCCCTTAACTTTTTTGGGAAACTAATGTAGATGGTCCCCTAGGCCATCAGCCCTATGCTAGGGTTCAGCTGAGACCAGTACATGTAGGACCCAAAGTAGGGGAATTCTATTGGTCCATGGGTCAAGTAGGGTGGTTGTGTGGTTGGCAACCCTAATCCTACTAAAATATCCAATTTAGCTTTTTGCCCCCAAATCCTACCTAAATTACCAGAATAGCCTTGAATTCCCAAAATTGACCAAAATTTCCAAAATTACTCAAAATACCCAAATTTATTCAAAAATCATTTCAACCCATTTTAAACCACCCAAATTGCCCAAAAAAAGCCAAAATCTTCAAAATTACCAAAACGCCCCTAATTTTGCAAAAATTACAAAAATACCCCTCGTGACACAAATTGTCCCAAAACCTTCAAAATTAGTTCAAATGACCCGAAAACCAATTTGGACCACTACATCTACCCAAATATAACCAATTTGACAAATTTTGACCAACAACCCCAAATTGCCCTTAAAAGCCCAATTGCCTCAATTCACCCCCAATGTCAGTCAATTTGATCACAATCTTCCCCAATTTCAATTCAAAACTCAAATTCATCTTACCTAAAGTTGATTGAAACCAAATCCAAGCCCAATTGAATCCAATTTCAAGCCCACTTTCAATCTTAATTCCAAAATCCTTAATTTGAACCTAAGCAAATATTTCACCAAATTGAACCCTCAAACCTATCCAATTGCCCCAATTTTGAATCCTATGCTCTTTTCAACACTCCCCCACATCAAATTGAATCCTCAATTGGCCTTGGTCAATTCCCAATCTTACCCAATTTCAACTTAGGCCAAAACCCATAATTGTGCCCCAAATTAGCCATGTCCCCAAATGTCACCAAAGTGAAAGCCATAACCCCAAAATTTCCACTCTTTTTCTATCCAAAACACTTCATGACAATCACCCACATCAAATTGAGCCATCAATTAGGCCATAGCCAAACTCTAGCACAACCCAAACACAGTCTAACCCAACATCCCCAAAATTGACCAAATTTCCAAATACCACCAACTTGACTCCCCAAATCAATTCAAACCCACTTGAAACCTTTTTTGAAATCTTCATGAAAATCATATACACCAAGTTGCTGAATCAATTGGACCCAATCCAAGCTCAAGCCCTATTCTAGTCCAAATTGAACGTTATTGACCAAAATTTGAACCAAGACGCAATGTACCTAAGACAAGCCAAATCAATCAACTGAAGACCACTACAGCCACCAAGTGGAACCCAAGGACTAGTCTACATCCACCTAGCCCAACCTAGTTGAGCCATGGACCAAGGGTCCCCTAAACTAAGAGATTTCTTGCCTAAAATGCCTAAGCTAAAGAGATCTTTGCCAAAATTTACACCAACCTTATTAATTACCATGATAGACTACTCACTAGCTCACCTTACCACTTGAGCACCTCCTCTGCCCAGGTCGGCTGGCCTAGTTACTAGAGGAGCCAAAATCGAGAGCCACCATGCATTAAATACACTTAAATTGCCTTGACTGTGATGCTTAGTCCTCCACCTGAACTCCCCATTGCACCCATCAACCAACACTAAACTCCACCAGATGGTCATGGCTATAAATTGAGCTCCTCAAGGCCAAAGAGGAGAGTGCTTCAAACCTAGGGGAAACTCTACCAAAATATCACCAGGGCTAAACCCACTGTTTCCAGCCTAAACCCACTGCTCTGAGTCAATTTCTCAAGTAAATTAATTGCTGGAACCAGGACATAATGCTCCATTTCTTCATAGTCCACCAATGTCCAATTAACCGTGCCCACACCATCCCAGGCTTAGAGGTGTTGATCCCCCCACAAAAGCCCCATTATAGTGACCCTTTAACCTAGCTCTAGAACAATAATTGAAAACCACTTTGATTACAATCATACGTAGACAATGCATCACATCCCAGCAACTCATTTGAAGGCTTGTTGAACTGCTCGGAAGCTTCTTCAACCATCTGATTGAGGCCACACCTCTTAGAAAGGTATTGAACCCTCACCTTAATCTGAGCTTAATTTGATTTTTCATGCATATATACTGTATTTCATGCTCGATCAACCATATAGATAGGTTTTCCTTGAGTAGATGAAGGTGTAGGATCAAACCCATGAAATTTGGTTGAGTATCGAGAGAGATCTTAAGGTTTTAAGTTTGACGGCTTACAGGTTAGGTTAATCGAGGACGATGACGGAGAGCCGTGTGATCGCACTGAGATTGTGGCAGACAAGGGAATATAACACAAACAGCAGGCTGACGAGGCGCTGAGGGGGCTGTCGGCGTCAAATGGAGGATCGTCACTTGGAAAGTTCAGAGCTGCTAAGGTTGACGCGGCGCCTCGTGGATATGTAGAAAAATAGGTTTTTAAATGATTTAAATAAAAGTCAGAACTTGAAAAATTCATAACTTTGCAATGAAGAATCATAAAAATGAAATACAAATACCTTCTTGCTCAGTGAATAGAGGAGAATAATGTGAACCAAAATATAAATTATTTGATGATTCTTTGATTTTTAATAAATTAAACAGATTATGAGTTATTTTAATTTTAATTGATTAAATATTGTTCACCATAGCTTGAAACTTTGGGGATTCATTCCTCTTGTCAGAGGGGATGTTCTCTGCTTTTTCCAAAGTCAGAGAGCATCAGTAAGCTTGTAACCCTAATTTTCATGCTTGAATGACTTATTTGGTATGAAATAATTATATAAATTAAAATAACACTTAGTATTTACTGGATGAATTTTAGTAGGTTCTGTGTGGTTAGAGAAGCTTAGGAAAAATATTAGAATGGTTTGGATAATTTTATTTTTTTCTATACTTAGTTAAATTCTTAAAACTTGTATTAAGTTATTTAAATCAAATATCATTCAAAATTTAATAATACCATTTCCACAATGTGTAGAAAAATTATGTAGACTCAGTGTAAAAATTTGAAGTTTATTTAATTAAGTTTGAGTATTAAAGTTGATTTTATAAGAAAAATTGTATTTTTATGTAAAAAAACTTATATTAAATTAAATACAGTTAAGAAAATTATGAAAAGTAGTTTTTTGAGTTCTTTATGATCAGGGACACCTAGGAAAAATAAAAATTATTTTTGAGAAAATACTTTATTTTTAAGCTATATTTTAAACTAAAAAAATTAAAAATTTTAAATATTCAAAAAATAGTGTTAAAAATCTTCTTAATTGGCTCATGATCACTTGGGACTCATTAAATTATTTTTCTTAATTTTTCTATGTTAGAAAAATATTCAAGAAGCTAAAAATGTATTTTCCTTAATTTCTCATTAAAATAACTATAATAAATAAATTAAAAATCATATAAATATATAATATTTTTCTCTATGTTCTTTGGACTCAGAGAGATTTAATAAAAATATAAAATATAATTTTTGTAATTAAAACATATTTTCTATTTAAATAATCATTTAAAATCATTAAATAATTACAGTAATTAACATATAATTTGAAAAATTATGGAATTTTGTCCAAGTATTCCTCTAACCTTGATGAACCTCTAATACTTTTCTCCTCTTTTACTTTGTACAGTGTTATTTAATTACTTTGTGAATTAAAATTGAAAACTCCTATTTTTGAATTAAAATAATAATATAAATTAAATAAAAATCTAAAAGACCACATTTTCTCCTCTAATATTTTAATTAACTCATGATTGAGTCTCTATGGAAATTTTAAAGTCACTTGAGTTTCATTTGATAAGTTATAGGATGGAGAGCCCCAAGGGCAAAATGGTAATTTCGGATTTTAATGCCTTAATTAAATTTTAGGATTAATCAGAGGGTAAATATGTAATATTGATCATAATAAATTTTTTGGATGATTGAAACATAATGGGTTAAAAGGCATAAACCAATCTATAATTCTTTTCATGATAAGGGTGACATTCTGATTTTGATTGTTCAATAGGATGATCCTAGTCATTCACATATTTAAAGCCCACTAATTGGTGATTTTATACTATGTTTGTTATTAATGAGAATTGCTCTTTATGGTTAAAATACTTTCAAACACCTTACACCCTACTTTTACTTTGTACTTGCTCTTTATGGTACCCATTCATGCAACTATCAAATGAAATGCTAAGTGACTATCTAACTTTGTTAATTTTATTTTTAGATAATTAAAATGTTAAGGTTCACTGACTATTGGGGTAATTTTGATTCGACCTTGAGATGATTAATAGAATAATATACTTTATTCAAAAATGAAATCTAAAAAAATTTAAGAGATCATTAAAGCTGTTCAGGGTTATTCCCTGAACACTTTAGCATCTTTTGGATATTTTGAAGGGCATATTAAACTGATTTAATTTTTTTTCTTGGAAATCATCCAATAAGACCTTTCGAAACTAACTGAGTCATATTTTGAGGCTTGTTAAATGCACCTTCATCTACTCTTATGATATATTTAAATTTTTGCAAAATTATATACCTGTGCAAGTTCTAACATTTTAGTGGGAATTCCGAGAAGATGACAGGTACTCTTTACAGTGTTATTTAATTACTTTCATTTTACTTTCTCCAATTTACTTTTACTGCAAAATATTATAAATGCTTGGTTGAGCACTTTACTTTATTTGCAAAAACCAAAATCATTTTAAAAAATTAATCAACATTTTCAAAAATCTAAAATAAATTGTTTGAAAGGTAACATTAAATCTTTTGAAATATCACTAAACTTAAAACTTCTTTTGAAATTCACTAGACTTTGAAATATCACCCACGGCTGCTAACGAGATCTCCTCGATTTAAATAAATGTAACAAGTTGTTCAAGCTAAGTATGTTCAAAAGAAAATAGTGTTACCAAAATTAGGGAACTGTGGGATCCCAACTGATGTCGCTCTAGTCAATTTTAAGCCCTGCCCCCCCCCC
>JXCR01056889.1:169607-183295 GCA_002079205.1 Phalaenopsis hybrid cultivar | reverse complement strand
ATGGGGAAACCATAAGCACTAACCTGGAAGACCTCCGGCAGTTTCTGATGACACTCTAGTTAAGAATATATGATCAACCTAAAGGAAAAAGAAACATAAGTACTAAAAATATGTTGGCTAAGTTTTAATAATGAAATATATGGAGCATTGTAAGTAAAAAAAAACTGTGCATAGCAAATAAATCAGCAGAAACTCATAACATAATCATACAACTTGAACAGCAATAAAAAACAGTAAAGCTTCTTCATATTGCATTCACAGTACCTTCGATAACTTGATTTTGTGCTCTGTGCAGAATCGTTGCAATCCCTGAAGCATGAGTAACACAATTGGTGAGTAATTAATTGCTCGGTAGGACAGATGTCAAAAGATACGCCCGAAAAAATTTCCTTCTCAAGTCTACATGAAACAGTGATAAAACTAAACGACAGTGGTATTCTAATATAACTGATGTGGTATGCAGCTTATGCTACAGCCGAGATCAGGCAGAAAGCCAAGCCATGTTTTATTAGTCATCTATTAGATTACTTCAAAGAATGAAACCTCTAGCCTCTCCCTCTCTCTCTCTCTCTCTATATATATATATATATCATCATCATATTATACCTCTTTGAAATGATTGACTGGACCGCATGGCCCCCACTATCNGATTTTATTTGGATGTATTTGAAAAAATTTAGTTAGCAAAGTTTATATGTAATTTTATAAAAAAATCAATNCTAAGAGCATCTAAAAATTATCAATTGGACAAAATTAAAAGTTTTGATAAACTTTTTAATTTGCATATTTTTTAAGTTATTTACACACAAACACACAGCGAACTTGATTTTATTTGGATGTATTTGAAAAAATTTAGTTAGCAAAGTTTATATGTAATTTTATAAAAAAATCAATACTAAAATATGATGCACAATATAAAATTCTTTGGATACTTTGATAGCGGAACTAGTTCAGAAATTAACAGAAATGAAAAGCAAACTTTTATTAGCACCGCNTTTTATAAGAAAATCAATACTAAAATATGATGCACAATATAAAATTCTTTGGCTACTTTGATACCGGAACTATTTCAGAAATTAACCGAAATGAAAAACAAACTTTTATTAGCACCGAATGAGGGTTAAAACACAACGCAAACAGAAAAGGGAAAGACAATAACAACCAATCTCCTCCTAGGGCCGGGAGAGACGATCCGTGGGCGGTGCTGGCGTCGGTAATGTGGTAAGGGTATGGGGAAAGGTTGACAGCTGCGAGGTTGGTTAGGTAGGAGTGAGATGGCTGGCAGGGGTGCTCGGCAGGAAGGCAGGCTACAAGCTAAGGGTTGACAGGAGCTGGTAGGCAATCTGGAAGGTTGGGACAGCCTGGCTAATGGTTGTAATGAGGNGGTGCTGGCGTCGGTAATGTGGTAAGGGTATGGGGAAAGGTTGACAGCTGCGAGGTTGGTTAGGTAGGAGTGTGATGGCTGGCAGGGGTGCTCGGAAGAAAGGCAGGCTACAAGCTAAGGGTTGACAGGAGCTGGTAGGCAATCTGGAAGGTTGGGGCTGCCTGGCTAATGGTTGTAATGAGGCCGGCTTGATGTGGGGAAGGGTCTGGAGTGGTGGACAGCAGGTAGTAATGCTGGGAGGGGTTTCGGCTGGCTAGGAAGTGGCCTGGACAGCAGGGACAGCTGCAGTAGATGGGCGGCCAGGAAGCTATGGAGGAAGAGGAAGTGGTCGATGGCCTATGGGGATGCAGGGAACAGGTTGGGGAGGAAGATAAGGGAGAATACAACACCACCTAGGAACAAGATATAGCCGAAGCACCACCCGCGTCGGATACAACCCTAAAAAGAGAGAAAAGATTCCAAAGGATAAAGCTTAACACAACAACAAGCAAAAACTGAACCCTAACTCTCAGAAACAATAATTATAGACTCCAAAAGGGAAAGAACACAAAAGGAAAGCAGCCCTCCCCCACCCCACCCCCCGCCCCGCGTGAAGCAAAAAAACCGCCTGATTCAATTGGGGTTTGTACCGGCATCTATGCAGTCGGTTGGCTACTTCCCGCACCCGTGCGTGAAACACACGTCATACTTAGTAATCATATACTAGTTACAAAGCCTCTACCTAACAAATTAATGTGAATGCCATTAGAAGAGTTTAAATACAAAATTAATAGAGACATGGATGACTTAATTTATTTTATAATGACAATTGCACTATTTCTAAAGGAGGCAGTAATATTCAAAATTGCACAATTGGCTATTGAGCCATTATTCGTTCGTGAGGCAAGATATAAGCCTCAAAGCACTCTACTGCATAAACTTCAAATCTTAAAACTTGCTTAAATTAGTAACTATTGTATAAGCTAAAAAGTGTGAAGTAAAAATAATATATTAATATTCTAATTTATTAAAATATTTAAAAAATAATATAAGAACATTCTAACTAAGTAAAAATTAATAAATTCTATAAAATAATATGAAACATGTTAATATCCTAACATCAAATTATAAAATAAGATGGGTTATACAAACATTAAACTATCGAAACTAAACTATTAAAATAGAAAAAAAAAATTTAACATTATTTTTTTTCTCTCATTCATACTACCCCACTTAAAAAATATATATAACAAGTTATCAACATTTAAATTTTTAATTTTAAAGTATTAATTACTCTAATCAACTAATTAAATTTCATTAAAATCATCAGCATAATGAATTCTTTATCTCGCATCTTATCCTTAATTGTATATACATATTCCATCATTCCTTATTATCTTTAATATTAAGACCCTCAAACTTCCTTCCAATTGCTAATGAATCCTTCGACTGTGTCAAAATACACACTTTTTATAAGTTATTATCACGACAAAACTCCGACAACGATCTACAAGGTGTATTGAGATTCCAGCCTATTCCTTGAACTTGTATGGAAAACGACAAAACTAATCATGCGCAATAAACAATCATAGAGCATAGGAAAGGTCTATTAAATGAAGTCTCAATTCTTCTAAAATAAGAGTTAGGCAAGGAGGGCATAACACATGTCGATAAAGCAAATCATGTCTGCCGAGTGTCCATAGTTAGCCATTCCTCCCAACCATATTCTCATTGAGATAACAAAGACGGGTGAATACACATAACTTTAGCCGTCCCTGTCTAAAGTCAGAGTGAGTCAAGAGTGTGAAAGGCAAGCACACTCGATCAAAGAAAGAAAGAAAGATGGCCACTAATTCACCCTCCTATGCTTGTCCAGAGAGAGAGAGAGAGAGAGATTGAAGTATGAAGAGACCTTAGTGGTTAAGAAAAGCTACGGTATGTAGGGCTCCCACCCGTTTCATTCTTTGCAATGGTTTCTCTCGGATGCCAAAATTCCATAAATTTGGTATCACCGCTATAAGATCAATATTCTATCTTGCACATTTCTACCGTGAAAAAAGCAAATCACCGGTATGATTTTTAACATTATGTCAGATGGTCTTATCTTGAGAGATTAGTATGTTTATTCATGGTTTTCCGTAAAAGACTAAATAAACATGTCTAACTAGTTCTAAGTTATCAGGGTACCAGCCACAAACCACAAAAAAATAAATAAATAAATAACATTTGAAACTCGAGAAGCCTGCTAAACTCAATTCAAGGAAAAAAGTTGACCAAGATATGAGTTGGATTTCTCTATTTATTCCACATTTAGCTGATGTAGAGATAATACCTTCAATTAGGGTGATGAACTACTTTTAAAACATCTTATGAAACAACAATAGACACGGGACATGAGTACAGCATGCTATAGACAAAATGATGCAGAAAATCCAGCAATGTAGCTCAAAAGATATCTAAGAGATGGAATTATCTTGATTAGTATCATTCATTTACGTTTAAGAATAAAGAAAGATAGGCTAATGACAATTTGAAAATATTTAAAAAATTGCAGACAAGCTTGAAAGAACAATAAGAAAATGTCAAATGCTGATAATAAAGAAAATGACCAGGGGGGAAAGAGAATAACAAAAAAAGAAAGATTCGGTAAGCAATTGGATAGCATTGTCCTATTTTGAGCTATAGTAGCCTGAACAGTTGTTCTGTTTGTGTCCAAAAATTACGCCATATCCAAAACTTGTTTACGAAAAACCGATGTCTATGCCATATCCAAATCCTGTTTTATGAATAATCAAGACTAGTTGACTATCTAAAATGGTGTATGACAGGATGCTCTCTTGAACCATGCAATTCAAAGATATATAGACGAGACTAATGGGTCTGAAAAATATATAAATGGCATATGAAAACAATTTTATAGTTCAAAATGTTGCTTTGCCAATGGATATGTGAATGCATTCATTTGGTTGGTATGGGTGATATCCTACAAAATAGGAAAATTGAGTAAAATTAAGTTACAGCAGATCTACGAAAACATACATTTCATATCCTGCCATGATGTGTTGCGCTTTTCCAAACCTCTTCATCCATATTTGATAATCAGTATTCTTCGTTACAGAAGCTGGTCCAAGATGAATTACACAATTCACTAATTTAACGCCCTCTCTTTGACAATCTGGTGAATCTACATAATAAGAATTGAGAGATTGTGCAGAGAACAAATCTTGCATATGTGATGGCGTAGGACAGTCTACAAGAAGCACAATTGGACCAGGAATTGAAGGACCTAAAACATCGCTAGAATGAACCTGTTCCATATCAAATTGAGTGAAACCAGTTTCAAAATGATGTAAAAAAAATCAAATATAAATATTATGAAATTTTACTCAAGAATCTTGATACATCTTGAACTGAACGTCCACATGATAGACCTTTTTTTTTTTTTTTGAATAAATATATCAGTGAAATTGTTATTTTGAAATATGAAAAATCAATAGAGAAGTGAGTACGATGATCTGTACAAAAATATGGAAAGATGGATCCGGCCAACTTATAAAAGATGGGTAAGGGTTTGCATAAGATCACAGTTATCTGAACTTACCATAATGTTAAGACTGTCTGACATGACTGAGTTGCCAAGCTGTAACTCTCGATATTTTGGTCCAGGTTTCAACCCAAGGGATACAGCTTTTTCTGGATCAAACTTTCCCTTAATGTCAGGTAGCTCACAAGCGTAGACCACAGCAACATCACCAGGCTTCATAGATGAGCCTATTTTATCAAATCATCCACACAAGCATGGGAATAAAAAAATCAGCATTTTTTTCTTTTTTTCATTATCCATTTTTTTATGAACCTAAAGGTCAAGTTAGAATGTCATAAAATGTGTAAAAGCAACTTTAGACCTCCAGAGCAATTTGGCCTCAAGAGAATTGCTGACAAACGGATAACCTCATCATCTATAAGAACAATTGGATCAACAGAACAACCCAAATTATGATCCAAAACTGCAACTCCATTAGCGCTTTGCTTTTCCCCAAAGCTGTGAGCGTGCACCATGGCGGCATTTGGAATAAATGAAAGCATGGCATCAACCAGATATTTAAGGTCAGAAGGACCCCAGACATTAATCTGCTTTGCAATGAAAGCGGATAAAAGCTGCAATTATAACAGGTAAAAATATCACATGGCACTGTAAATGGAAAGCTAATAGACTTACTGACATTCCCTCCTCTCCTATCCCGGCTAGAGTAAGCAGAAGACCTGTCATACCAAGAGAAAAAAAAATCAATTATTTACATGCAAACATTAAAATAAAATGTCTATTATCATCCTTGAGAAACTTCCATACAGAAAAATAAACAAACATTAGTCCAGACCACAGTTTAAAATAGTGGTTCACAAAAGAAAAATTTATCATTTATATTTCTTCTTTTGTCCAAGGGTGCCCTTGCTTCGGGATGAGATGGGGAAACCATAAGCACTAACCTGGAAGACCTCCGGCAGTTTCTGATGACACTCTAGTTAAGAATATATGATCAACCTAAAGGAAAAAGAAACATAAGTACTAAAAATATGTTGGCTAAGTTTTAATAATGAAATATATGGAGCATTGTAAGAAAAAAAAAACTGTGCATAGCAAATAAATCAGCAGAAACTCATAACATAATCATACAACTTGAACAGCAATAAAAAACAGTAAAGCTTCTTCATATTGCATTCACAGTACCTTCGATAACTTGATTTTGTGCTCTGTGCAGAATCGTTGCAATCCCTGAAGCATGAGTAACACAATTGGTGAGTAATTAATTGCTCGGTAGGACAGATGTCAAAAGATACGCCCGAAAAAATTTCCTTCTCAAGTCTACATGAAACAGTAATAAAACTAAACGACAGTGGTATTCTAATATAACTGATGTGGTATGCAGCTTATGCTACAGCCGAGATCAGGCAGAAAGCCAAGCCATGTTTCATTAGTCATCTATTAGATTACTTCAAAGGATGAAACCTCTAGCCTCTCCCTCTCTCTCTCTCTCTCTCTCTATATATATATATCATCATATTATACCTCTTTGAAATGATTGACTGGGCCGCACGGCCCCCACTATCAGGGAGAGAGAGAGAGAGAGAGAGAGACTGTAATTTAATAATATTTTATGTAGCATTCAAATAAAAAAATTGGAAAAATGAGGTAGCAGAAAATCAAACCTAAGAAATTGGAATAAGGCCATTGATGATTATAATTTTAAAGCATTTCAGTGGTTCTAGTAGACACTAATGCCGACAAAATATGCCCAAGTTGGGGCTGGCCAAAACAACAATTTATTGCATGAAAGTGAACATTTGTTGCAAGCCAATCTATAGATTGGTCCAAAGTAATTTATATTAAAAAAGAAAAAAGAGTAAAGTGCCAAAACAATCCCCGACCATTTACATGTGACCGTTTTAGTACCAGACTTTATAAAATGATCAAAATAGTCCCCAGACTCTTTAAACTAGGGCTGAAATAGAACTATTATAGCTCAATTTTAAAATAGTCAGTGAGAATTTTGGCCCTTCTATAAAATCTGGAACTAAAATAGCCCCATGTAAATAATCGGGGACTTTTTTGACACTTTGTTCTTAAAAAAAAAAGCATTGTAGGTGCAAAAACAAGAACAACAAGTTTCCTATTTTCTAAGCAATTTNCTCTGTGCAGAATCGTTGCAATCCCTGAAGCATGAGTAACACAATTGGTGAGTAATTAATTGCTCGGTAGGAGAGATGTCAAAAGATACGCCGAAAAAAGTTCCTTCTCAAGTCTACATGAAACAGTGATAAAACTAAACGACAGTGTGGTATTCTAATATAACTGATGTGGTATGCAGCTTATGCTACAGCCGAGATCAGGCAGAAAGCCAAGCCATGTTTCATTAGTCATCTATTAGATTACTTCAAAGGATGAAACCTCTAGCCTCTCCCTCTCTCTCTCTCTCTCTCTCTATATATATATATCATCATATTATACCTCTTTGAAATGATTGACTGGGCCGCACGGCCCCCACTATCAGGGAGAGAGAGAGAGAGAGAGAGAGAGAGACTGTAATTTAATAATATTTTATGTAGCATTCAAATGAAAAAATTGGAAAAATGAGGTAGCAGAAAATCAAACCTAAGAAATTGGAATAAGGCCATTGATGATTATAATTTTAAAGCATTTGAGTGGTTCTAGTAGACACTAATGCCGACAAAATATGCCCAAGTTGGGGCTGGCCAAAACAACAATTTATTGCATGAAAGTGAACATTTGTTGCAAGCCAATCTATAGATTGGTCCAAAGTAATTTATATTTAAAAAAAAAAAAAAGAGTAAAGTGCCAAAACAATCCCCGACTATTTACATGTGACCGTTTTAGTACCAGACTTTATAAAAGGATCAAAATAGTCCCCAGACTCTTTAAACTAGGGCTGAAATAGAACTATTAGAGCTCAATTTTAAAATAGTCAGTGAGAATTTTGGCCCTTCTATAAAATCTGGAACTAAAATAGCCCCATGTAAATAATCGGGGACTTTTTTTGACACTTTGTTCTTAAAAAAAAAAGCATTGTAGGTGCAAAAACAAGAACAACAATTTTCCTACTTTCTAAGCAATTTAGGATTTTAATAGAAAGATCCACAAACACTTAACTTGAAAGCAAATCTGAGTCCTAATAAAAACTTGAAATGGACCATATTATCTTCTTTCTTGTATCATCCAAATCCAAAAAAAAATTGATTTTTATCAAATGAAATTTTCATGATATATATTATATTCATTCTCATACCATTCAGAAATAGAACAAGTCATTTTCATGAAATAAAAATTTCACTTGAAGAAGAAAAATGAATATTTTTTGGACAATGAAACTTGCAAGGAGTTTAGAATTATTTGCAGCAAATTCATGATTTCATTCCTTTCAAATTTATCCATCTTCTAATCTCTTCAATCTTCATCTAGTGGCGCCTTTATTGATTTGGTGTTAGTTCAGATGCTAGATGGCAATTGTAAATGAAGTCAAAATTGGTGATCTAGATCAAGCAACATATTCAAGAAATTGCAATTTACATATCTTGTCGAATCATCTAGTATTTTAATTGCCTTCTCATATAAATTTTAGTGTTCGTTTATCTAATATATATAAAGTAAGCATTCATTAATCTTAATGATAAAAAAAACAATAGTGATTTAATGAGTTATATCTGTCTGATATATAAGCCATAAAAACTGTAAAATTTTATTTTGTGTAGACTTTGGAATTGAGCCGGATAATCTCATTAATATGAAAGTGGACGTATAAGTACAGATTACATGATTCCTAACATAGGAAAGATATAAAATAGAAAAGACATACAAATAGAAAATACATAAAATAGGAATGAAATATATAAAACAGGTAATATACGAATAGGAAATAAATCAATGTTAATAACTTCTAACACTTTTCCTCAAGTTGAAGCATAGATATCAATCATTTTTCACATGAATTTGAACTTGGTCAAATAACAGTTGAGGAAGATTCTTTGTGAAAATATCTGCTGGTTGGCCAGTGGAAGGAACGAATGGAACATAAATTTCCACATAACTAAGCATCGCCTTAATAAAATGACGACCAATCTCCACACGTTTGGTACGATCATGTTGGGCCAATTATTGACAATGTTGATGGCGGCTTTACTATTACAGAACAAATGCATAGGAAGAGTAGACCGGCATACATAACTCGCAGAGCATGATGCGCAACCAAAAGACTTCACATACTCCAAGGGACATAGACCGAAACTCTGCTTCAACACTATTCAGAAAAACAATGGACTGCTTTTTTACTTTTCCATCTGAGAAGGTTTCCCCACACAAATGAACAATAACCTGAGGTAGAACGCTGATCATGGACGAACCCAGCCAATCGACGTTCGCATAAACAACAACAAAGCAAGAGATGCGACGAAAAAAAAAAACAAGAGCCCGGTGTGCTTTTCAAGAAGTAGAATTCGATCTACAGCAGTGAGGTGCTGCTCGTAGGGATCATGCATGAACTGACTGACAACACCAATGGTGTGACAAATGTTCGGGTGTGTATGGGCTAGGTAAATGAGTTTCCCCACTAGAAGTTGGTAGTATGTCTTGTTCACCCGAACTGCATTGGGAACATCTGCCAACTTCTAATTAGGATCTATTGGAACAGCTACTGGTTTGCAAAGAAGTAGCTTGGTTTCAGTCAGAAAAATCATTCACATATTTGAGTTGGGAAAGGCTAATGCCCCGAGAGGAGCAGGCTACTTCCATACCAAGAAAATACTTGAGAGAGCACGTCCTTTATCTCAAAGGATGCGGCCAGAATAACTTTGAGAGATTCCAAAGCAGGTTGATCGTCACTTGTGAGAATGATGTCATCGACATAGACGATGAGGATGACAATACGGTCATCAGATGAGATTTGTAAGAACAGCGTGTGATTAGATTGGGTTTGAGAGAAACTATGGCCCACAACAACTCGTGTAAACTTGTCGAACTAGGCCCAGGGGGTTGTTTCAATCCATATATAGATTTTCGCGATCTACACATTTGTCCACAGAAACAGGTTGAGTCAAAGCCCGGTGGGAAAGACATATACACCTCCTCTGCGAGATCATCATTAAGGAAAGTATTTTTGACATTCAATTCGAGTAAGGGTCAATCCAGATTCACGACAAATGATAACAAAACCTGAATAGTGTTCATTTTAGCTACCAGAGCAAACATCTCCTCATAGCCAACTCCATATGTTTGTGCATAGCCTTTGGCGACCAATCTTGCTTTGTTGTGTTCAAATGATCCATCGGAGATAAATTTGGTGTTGAAAAATCCACCAACAACCCACAACTTTCTTTCCTTGAGAAAGATCAACATCCTAAGTATGATCTCGCAGAAGAGCATTCATCTAGTCCATAAATGTCGCTTTCTAAGATGGGCCAGCCAATGCTACCTAAATAGTGGATGGAAGACAACAATTTGTCAAAAAAATGGCAAATGTTTTGTAACTCGGTGATAAATTGTGGAAAGAGAAGTACTTTGCCAAGGAAAAAAGGAGCATTCCTGATTGCGTACCTCGATGTGAGAATTCAACTCCTCATTCAGAGCATGAGTGATCCACGTAGGTTGAGAGAGTGTAGTTCCGGGAATGTCAGTCGGAGCGTATTCCAAAAACTACAACGAGTCAACAGGCTAAAGAGTAGGGGCATTATGACAAATTTCGCGTGAAAGTTTGGTACGTCGCGTGTAGACACGAAGAGTGGATGAAGGAGATGTTGGTATGGTTAGTAGATCTGGTGGGACAGAGGGTTCATTGGATTCAGTGACAAGAGTAGGTAAAATATCTAAGGGAGTCGGAAAAGGAACAGTATCGAGAAATTCTAGCTCCCACTACTCAAAACAGTTTTAGGGAAGTAGAAAACACTTTAAAAAAAATAGACATCAGCACTTACATAGAATTTGATCAAGACACTGATAGCCTTTTGAGTGACACATATCTGAGGAAGATATATTTGATTGAACGGGGATCAATTTTACTACAAGTTTGAGTAGTGTTCTGAAAAAGACCAAGAATCCAATTATTTTGGGGTCAAACGTGGAGAAGAACCGATTGGTAGGAAAACACAACATCAAGACGGATAACAAACTCTGAAAGTTGTGGGTTTTTTTTTTACTCTACTAATGAGAAATGTAGCAGTAAGTACGACATCATTCCAAAAAATATTTCGAGACATTAGATTGAAACATAATAGAGTGAGAAACTTCAAAGTGTCATTTTTTCCACTAGACTATCTCATTTTGTCAAGGGGTATCCGTACAGAAGTTATGACAAAGGATGTCCTTACTTACCAAGAATTATCCTAATATAAAGTTAAAATATTCATGGTTATTGTCGATTTAAAGGACTTGAATAGTAGTCTCGAATTGGATCAAAATTGAGTAAAAAATTTTTAAGGTAACCACCACTTTAGAATTGTTTTTTAATATATAAACCCAAGTTATCCAAGCAAGGTCGTCAATCAAGGTAAGAAACCACTGTTTATTGGTATAACTCAGAGTTTGAGAAAGTCTCCATAAATCACTATGAATCGGTGGAAAAGGAGTGGAATGAGTGTGAGAGTGGGGTGAATATGGTACACATTAATGCTTAGCTAAATGACAAATCTCACATTTAAAACTAAATAGATTTTTTTTAAAAAAATCAAATGATACAATTATTTCAAATAATGAAAACTAGGATGACCCAACCGACAATATAAAAGCATAATAGGACATTCAGTGGACCGGTAAAAACTACAACTATGGAATCGAGTCTCTGTGTCATCAATGTTTATTCCTGGAAGAAGTAGAGGCCAACTATCTACTTAATAGTTTCAATCTTCCTCCCCAAACAACAGTCCAGAAAGACAAACATCATGAGAAAATTGAGCAACGCAATCAAGGTAATATGTCAACTTAATGACCAACAGGAGGTTATACTTCAGCAAAGGAACATGTAACACAGATCCCAAAGTTTACCTGGCTGTAAGAGCAACATGCTCTTTACCCACATTGAAACATCAAAAGTCATCGGCAATTTTTATGGTATCTATCCCGAAGCGCGGAGAATTATGTCTAGAAGGCTTGTGAACACCCACACAGTCATATGGTCTGTGGCTCCTGAATCAATAATCCACAGAATAGTAGAATCAAAAGCAGTGAGTGCCAGAAAAATGTTACAATGACGAATATGTGAGGTTGACGAGTCGAAGGAGAACTGACTATATCCAAACAATTTAATTAAGTGTTTCATCTAACTTTTGATGGAGTCTGGTGATTCTGAGATGGTCAAAGTGGGGATTAGTTGCACAGTGGTGGATTTTGAGGTCGTAGCTAGTCCTTTAGTAGCGGAGGATTTAATCGAAGACTTAGTCGTTGGTTTCCCATGGAGCTTCAAACACTTGTCATGGGTATAATAAGGTTTGTGATAGAAATCACATGTGGAGTGATTGGCGCATGAAAGCGTGACAAAGTGTTGAGTAATTTTGAAGACCAAGGTTGAAGGTTCAACTGAAGGAGTGGAGGTGCAAAGCATAACAAGTCTCCGGTTTTCTTCTCAGTGAATTTCGGTGAATGTTGCCCGAGCTGAAAAAAGAGGATCACGACTAAGTAGACGTACCCAGACTTCATCCAAATCCATGTTTAGGTCGGCCAAGAATTGGAACACGTGATCTTTTTCCACAACTTTTTGGAAGAGAAAAAGATAAGCAGGAGAGTCTCAAGTAAAGTCGTAGTAAATATCGCATTCCATCCATAAGGCTACCAAGTTATTGTAGTACTAGGTCATTTTCCATTTGTCCTTGATCCATATTTCACCTCATGAATCTTATTAGAGACCTCATAGAGTTGGCTAGAATTATATGTGTTTGAGTAGGTATCGCAAATGGTAGTCCAGAGGGCATTCACAGACGGATGAAATACATACGAACGACCAATTGAGGTTTCCATAGAATTAATCAACAATGATATAATCATGGAATTCTGCACTTCCCATGCTGCATATGTCGGGTTAGTTTTCAGAGGTTCACAATTCATACCTGTATTTACCTCGACCTTTGATGAAAAATAACACAGCTCGAGAGCATTGGAGGAAATTAGAGTTGTTGAGTTTATAGATGGTGATCAAAAGGTTCATATGACTTTCAGGTCCTTCGGTTTGCGGAGAGATTGTGGTTGGTGTCAATACTTCGACAGACTCAAGTACCCCGTCAAAAGGAAGCATGGTGGTGGAGTCTAATATGATTCCGACCGAGCCAAAGGTGAAGTTGGGTAGCTGATATACCTAAAATATATAGTGTTTTTATACACATTTTTATATCTATTTTTTAGATATTACGCTTAATGAATGATATTTGTGTGTTTTTATTGCAGGTACAATGAAATGTATGAAAAATGCTAAAAGGAGTGAAAATGGGTCAAATTTGGAGCAAAAATTAAGAAAGATGCAAAAAAAAATTGGGGTGCCTAAGCGACCGAGTCTGATGCCTAAGCGTCAGAGGCTCTGCACCTAAGCGCAAGGTACCCCACACTTAAGCGCCAAAAGTAGTTACTTGATGATTTATTTAATTGGAGCAGATTTTTGAAGAGAAGTTTGAAGCAACCTTTGATAAAAACGTGAGAAATAACCCATGAACACGAAAATTCATTTAATTGGCTTTTGAGGAGACAATTTCTATAAGATTTATTGAATGGAGATACCTTTTTTAAGAGACATCAATGCACCCCTTGGATTTTTATAAGAAAAGGCTTAGATTGTCC
>JXCR01056889.1:149104-165238 GCA_002079205.1 Phalaenopsis hybrid cultivar | reverse complement strand
GAATCTAAATTGTGCTTAAAAAGTCATTGATTGAGACATTCATCAAGTTTGAATTCATCAAGTTTAATTTTAATCAAGTCATTATGGCGAGTCTAAATTGTGCTTAAAAAGTCATTGATTGAGACATTCATAGAGTTTGAAATATCCTAAAGCCGATGAAGTGCCCATAGTTACACCTCAGGAGAAGTTGTCCAAGAATTAAGTTAAATTCAACCTTCAAAGCTTGCTGAACAAACTCGAGGGGCTTATAAACTCCATCAAGTGATAGTATTCATAATTTTAATTAAATTTGATTTATTAAAGTTCATTGAAGTTTTTCAGAGGACATTAAAGTTTGATTGAATTAATTAATGTTCATTAAATTTTAAATTAGAGTTTAGGGTTTAGGGTTCATAAACTTCATCAAATGATATTATTAGGGTTTTGGGTAGGCGGGTTGTGTCCCGCGTGCAGCGACTGCGTATTTCTCTTATTTCCCTTCTTCCTTCGATCGTCTCCTCTGTGCTCGTCTCATGTTGAAGCCCTAACTTTCTTCAATTCTCTTCATTTCTCTCGGTTGTTGCCTCCGATCCGAGCTTGTGGTGCTCTGTAAGTAACCTCGTCACCTTTGTTTTGGTGATTTTCGACCTAGAGGCCTTTTCGGGTTTGGAATCTCCCCTCTCCTTTGATGTGAGAATTTTGTGGTGCTCTATTTGAACGAATGGCTTTCATGCAACAGTTATTTATCCAGTATTTATTTTGTGGTGTCTTTTTTGGTGATTTTTCATCTAGAGCCTTTTTCGGGTTTGAAATTTGCTCTTCTCCTTTTATGTGAGAANAAATATTTTTTTATTCCCTTTGCTTCTTTTTTATTTTTCCTTTTTCAAATTTCCTCCGCAGCTCAATTTCTTCTATTTTGTCTCTCTGATCGGCTTTATAATTTATGCTGAATTTATTTGAATTTATGAATAATTGCAGGAAATGGAGTCCGTCCAACGGCTGAAATCAGGGTTCGAGCAGTTTAAGAAGGAAGTTTATGAGTGCGTTTGTATTTTTTTTCTCTTATTTTCTGCTTTAAGAAATATAATAGTTTCAGTTTTTTCCACTTTATTCTTCTCCTTTGAATCGTTATCTGTTTGAAGCCATGGAGGATTCGTGTATATTCAGATACAATCATATTTAATAATTCATTAATTTCATGATGTACGTAAATTTTTTTTTATTAGATTGTTTTTGATGCAGTTGTTTGAAGAAGCAGTTATTGTTCATGATTTTTTTCGTTCAATTTTTCTGATAGGAAGAAGTCCGAGGTGTTTAAGCAGCTCGCCGAAGGCCAGAGTCCAAAGGTAAGAAGTCTTTGCATTTAATTTCACTAAACATCACCTTATAGGGAAAATAGCAAAAAATTAAAATTAAAATTCAGCCGAATTATAGTTAAAAATCTCAGTTTATTTTAAGTAATTTATTATTATGTAAATATATATTGANATGCTATAGACAAAATGATGCAGAAAATCCAGCAATGTAGCTCAAAAGATATCTAAGAGATGGAATTATCTTTATTAGTATCATTCATTTACGTTTAAGAATAAAGACAGATAGGCTAATGACAATTTGAAAATATTTAAAAAATTGCAGACAAGCTTGAAAGAACAATAAGAAAATGTCAAATGCTGATAATAAAGAAAATGACCAGGGGGGAAAGAGAACAACAAAAAAAGAAAGATTCGGTAAGCAATTGGGNATAAGAGTTAGGCAAGGAGAGCATAACACATGTAGATAAAGCAAATCATGTCTGCCGAGTGTCCATAATTAGCCATTCCTCCCAACCATATTCTCATTGAGATAACAAAGACGGATGAATACACAAAACTTTAGCCGTCCCTGTCTAAAGTCAGAGTGAGTCAAGAGAGTGTGAAAGGAAAGCACACTCGATCAAAGTNCATCGCTAGAATGAACCTGTTCCATATCAAATTGAGTGAAACCAGTTTCAAAATGATGTAAAAAAAATCAAAAATAAATATTATGAAATTTTACTCAAGAACCTTGATACATCTTGAACTGAACGTCCACATGATAGACCTTNATGTGTTTTGTTCGTGTTAGGCTCGTTTTGGCTCGAAATACTACTCATCAAGTTTATATATATATATATATATACTCAGCTCGTGTTCGGCTCGTTTACACCCCTACATGACATAGGATTCTTATATAATTAACTTTTTAGTTCTAATTTTTATTTATTTACATACATATATATCACTCAAATTCTAGATATCAACTCACACACTAACACTATTATTAATTTGCTAAAGGGAAATGTACCTTACATGCATATATTTTTAATAATGATGTGTTATAAATATAACTATCAAATTTTAAGTCTTAGATTGCATATACAAAAAAAAAAAAAAAAATTATACGTCATGTATTTAAATTAAAAAAAAAAAACATACAAAAAAGGGCCATCTTTACATGCCACACAATTCTTATATATTTATATATTTAACACTTAAGCATTCATATTTACCCCCATAAAATTTCAATACCAATATATTATAAACGTAAATAACAAACTTTAGGTATTTGATATGTAAATTCATAAGATTTTTGTGGCATGTAAAAAACTTCTCAAAAAAAGAAAAAAAAAGACAAAGGAGTTCTTGTGGACCGAGATGCCACACCTATCTCCACAAAAATGAATGAAAGAAACTAATATATGGAGTTGTCAGAGTGAGACTTCAGATTGCAACATCTGTGGTTGGACGTTGCATTACTGCAGAAGAACCGAAACAAATGGTGGCAGGATATACAATCGGGATTCGTGGCTACTACTAAAATCATATCGTCTAATCCTATCCTCTTCTACCCTTCTAGACCTCCGCTCGTCACCAAATGNACAATCATAGAGCATAGGAAAGGTCTATTAAATGAAGTCTCAATTCTTCTAAAATAAGAGTTAGGCAAGGAGGGCATAACACATGTCGATAAAGCAAATCATGTCTGCCGAGTGTCCATAGTTAGCCATTCCTCCCAACCATATTCTCATTGAGATAACAAAGACGGGTGAATACACATAACTTTAGCCGTCCCTGTCTAAAGTCAGAGTGAGTCAAGAGTGTGAAAGGCAAGCACACTCGATCAAAGAAAGAAAGAAAGATGGCCACTAATTCACCCTCCTATGCTTGTCCAGAGAGAGAGAGAGAGAGAGATTGAAGTATGAAGAGACCTTAGTGGTTAAGAAAAGCTACGGTATGTAGGGCTCCCACCCGTTTCATTCTTTGCAATGGTTTCTCTCGGATGCCAAAATTCCATAAATTTGGTATCACCGCTATAAGATCAATATTCTATCTTGCACATTTCTACCGTGAAAAAAGCAAATCACCGGTATGATTTTTAACATTATGTCAGATGGTCTTATCTTGAGAGATTAGTATGTTTATTCATGGTTTTCCGTAAAAGACTAAATAAACATGTCTTACTAGTTCTAAGTTATCAGGTATCAGCCACAAGCCACAAAAAAATAAATAAATAAATAACATTTGAAACTCGAGAAGCCTGCTAAACTCAATTCAAGGAAAAAAGTTGACCAAGATATGAGTTGGATTTCTCTATTTATTCCACATTTAGCTGATGTAGAGATAATACCTTCAATTAGGGTGATGAACTACTTTTAAAACATCTTATGAAACAACAATAGACACGGGACATGAGTACAGCATGCTATAGACAAAATGATGCAGAAAATCCAGCAATGTAGCTCAAAAGATATCTAAGAGATGGAATTATCTTGATTAGTATCATTCATTTACGTTTAAGAATAAAGAAAGATAGGCTAATGACAATTTGAAAATATTTAAAAAATTGCAGACAAGCTTGAAAGAACAATAAGAAAATGTCAAATGCTGATAATAAAGAAAATGACCAGGGGGGAAAGAGAATAACAAAAAAAGAAAGATTCGGTAAGCAATTGGATAGCATTGTCCTATTTTGAGCTATAGTAGCCTGAACAGTTGTTCTGTTTGTGTCCAAAAATTACGCCATATCCAAAACTTGTTTACGAAAAACCGATGTCTATGCCATATCCAAATCCTGTTTTATGAATAATCAAGACTAGTTGACTATCTAAAATGGTGTATGACAGGATGCTCTCTTGAACCATGCAATTCAAAGATATATAGACGAGACTAATGGGTCTGAAAAATATATAAATGGCATATGAAAACAATTTTATAGTTCAAAATGTTGCTTTGCCAATGGATATGTGAATGCATTCATTTGGTTGGTATGGGTGATATCCTACAAAATAGGAAAATTGAGTAAAATTAAGTTACAGCAGATCTACGAAAACATACATTTCATATCCTGCCATGATGTGTTGCGCTTTTCCAAACCTCTTCATCCATATTTGATAATCAGTATTCTTCGTTACAGAAGCTGGTCCAAGATGAATTACACAATTCACTAATTTAACGCCCTCTCTTTGACAATCTGGTGAATCTACATAATAAGAATTGAGAGATTGTGCAGAGAACAAATCTTGCATATGTGATGGCGTAGGACAGTCTACAAGAAGCACAATTGGACCAGGAATTGAAGGACCTAAAACATCGCTAGAATGAACCTGTTCCATATCAAATTGAGTGAAACCAGTTTCAAAATGATGTAAAAAAAATCAAATATAAATATTATGAAATTTTACTCAAGAATCTTGATACATCTTGAACTGAACGTCCACATGATAGACCTTTTTTTTTTTTTTTAATAAATATATCAGTGAAATTGTTATTTTGAAATATGAAAAATCAATAGAGAAGTGAGTACGATGATCTGTACAAAAATATGGAAAGATGGATCCGGCCAACTTATAAAAGATGGGTAAGGGTTTGCATAAGATCACAGTTATCTGAACTTACCATAATGTTAAGACTGTCTGACATGACTGAGTTGCCAAGCTGTAACTCTCGATATTTTGGTCCAGGTTTCAACCCAAGGGATACAGCTTTTTCTGGATCAAACTTTCCCTTAATGTCAGGTAGCTCACAAGCGTAGACCACAGCAACATCACCAGGCTTCATAGATGAGCCTATTTTATCAAATCATCCACACAAGCATGGGAATAAAAAAATCAGCATTTTTTTCTTTTTTTCATTATCCATTTTTTTATGAACCTAAAGGTCAAGTTAGAATGTCATAAAATGTGTAAAAGCAACTTTAGACCTCCAGAGCAATTTGGCCTCAAGAGAATTGCTGACAAACGGATAACCTCATCATCTATAAGAACAATTGGATCAACAGAACAACCCAAATTATGATCCAAAACTGCAACTCCATTAGCGCTTTGCTTTTCCCCAAAGCTGTGAGCGTGCACCATGGCGGCATTTGGAATAAATGAAAGCATGGCATCAACCAGATATTTAAGGTCAGAAGGACCCCAGACATTAATCTGCTTTGCAATGAAAGCGGATAAAAGCTGCAATTATAACAGGTAAAAATATCACATGGCACTGTAAATGGAAAGCTAATAGACTTACTGACATTCCCTCCTCTCCTATCCCGGCTAGAGTAAGCAGAAGACCTGTCATACCAAGAGAAAAAAAAATCAATTATTTACATGCAAACATTAAAATAAAATGTCTATTATCATCCTTGAGAAACTTCTATACAGAAAAATAAACAAACATTAGTCCAGACCACAGTTTAAAATAGTGGTTCACAAAAGAAAAATTTATCATTTATTTTTCTTCTTTTGTCCAAAGGTGCCCTTGCTTCGGGATGACATGGGGAAACCATAAGCACTAACCTGGAAGACCTCCGGCAGTTTCTGATGACACTCTAGTTAAGAATATATGATCAACCTAAAGGAAAAAGAAACATAAGTACTAAAAATATGTTGGCTAAGTTTTAATAATGAAATATATGGAGCATTGTAAGTAAAAAAAAACTGTGCATAGCAAATAAATCAGCAGAAACTCATAACATAATCATACAACTTGAACAGCAATAAAAAACAGTAAAGCTTCTTCATATTGCATTCACAGTACCTTCGATAACTTGATTTTGTGCTCTGTGCAGAATCGTTGCAATCCCTGAAGCATGAGTAACACAATTGGTGAGTAATTAATTGCTCGGTAGGACAGATGTCAAAAGATACGCCCAAAAAAATTTCCTTCTCAAGTCTACATGAAACAGTGATAAAACTAAACGACAGTGGTATTCTAATATAACTGATGTGGTATGCAGCTTATGCTACAGCCGAGATCAGGCAGAAAGCCAAGCCATGTTTCATTAGTCATCTATTAGATTACTTCAAAGGATGAAACCTCTAGCCTCTCCCTCTCTCTCTCTCTCTCTCTCTATATATATATATCATCATATTATACCTCTTTGAAATGATTGACTGGGCCGCACGGCCCCCACTATCAGGGAGAGAGAGAGAGAGAGAGAGAGAGAGACTGTAATTTAATAATATTTTATGTAGCATTCAAATGAAAAAATTGGAAAAATGAGGTAGCAGAAAATCAAACCTAAGAAATTGGAATAAGGCCATTGATGATTATAATTTTAAAGCATTTGAGTGGTTCTAGTAGACACTAATGCCGACAAAATATGCCCAAGTTGGGGCTGGCCAAAACAACAATTTATTGCATGAAAGTGAACATTTGTTGCAAGCCAATCTATAGATTGGTCCAAAGTAATTTATATTTAAAAAAAAAAAAAAGAGTAAAGTGCCAAAACAATCCCCGACTATTTACATGTGACCGTTTTAGTACCAGACTTTATAAAAGGATCAAAATAGTCCCCAGACTCTTTAAACTAGGGCTGAAATAGAACTATTAGAGCTCAATTTTAAAATAGTCAGTGAGAATTTTGGCCCTTCTATAAAATCTGGAACTAAAATAGCCCCATGTAAATAATCGGGGACTTTTTTTGACACTTTGTTCTTAAAAAAAAAAGCATTGTAGGTGCAAAAACAAGAACAACAATTTTCCTACTTTCTAAGCAATTTAGGATTTTAATAGAAAGATCCACAAACACTTAACTTGAAAGCAAATCTGAGTCCTAATAAAAACTTGAAATGGACCATATTATCTTCTTTCTTGTATCATCCAAATCCAAAAAAAAATTGATTTTTATCAAATGAAATTTTCATGATATATATTATATTCATTCTCATACCATTCAGAAATAGAACAAGTCATTTTCATGAAATAAAAATTTCACTTGAAGAAGAAAAATGAATATTTTTTGGACAATGAAACTTGCAAGGAGTTTAGAATTATTTGCAGCAAATTCATGATTTCATTCCTTTCAAATTTATCCATCTTCTAATCTCTTCAATCTTCATCTAGTGGCGCCTTTATTGATTTGGTGTTAGTTCAGATGCTAGATGGCAATTGTAAATGAAGTCAAAATTGGTGATCTAGATCAAGCAACATATTCAAGAAATTGCAATTTACATATCTTGTCGAATCATCTAGTATTTTAATTGCCTTCTCATATAAATTTTAGTGTTCGTTTATCTAATATATATAAAGTAAGCATTCATTAATCTTAATGATAAAAAAAACAATAGTGATTTAATGAGTTATATCTGTCTGATATATAAGCCATAAAAACTGTAAAATTTTATTTTGTGTAGACTTTGGAATTGAGCCGGATAATCTCATTAATATGAAAGTGGACGTATAAGTACAGATTACATGATTCCTAACATAGGAAAGATATAAAATAGAAAAGACATACAAATAGAAAATACATAAAATAGGAATGAAATATATAAAACAGGTAATATACGAATAGGAAATAAATCAATGTTAATAACTTCTAAAACTTTCCCTCAAGTTGAAGCATAGATATCAATCATCTTTCACATGAATTTGAATTGGTCAAATAACAGTTGAGGAAGATTCTTTGTGAAAATATCTGCTGGTTGGCCAGTGGAAGGAACGAATGGAACATAAATTTTCACATAACTAAGCATCGCCTTAATAAAATGACGACCAATCTCCACACGTTTGTTACGATCATGTTGGGCAAATTATTGACAATGTTGATGACGGCTTTACTATTACAGAACAAATGCATAGGAAGAGTAGACCGGCATACATAACTCGCAGAGCATGATGCGCAACCAAAAGACTTCACATACTCCAAGGGACATAGACTGAAACTCTGCTTCAACACTATTCAGAAAAACAATGGACTGCTTTTTTACTTTTCCATCTGAGAAGGTTTCCCCACACAAATGAACAATAACCTGAGGTAGAACGTTGATCATGGACGAACCCAGCCCAATTGACGTTCGCATAAACAACAACAGAGCAAGAAATGTGACAAAAACAAAAAACATGAGCCCGGTGTGCTTTTCAAGAAGTGGAATTTGATCTACAGCAGTGAGGTGCTGCTCGTAGGGATCATGCATGAACTGACTGACAACACCAATGGTGTGACAAATGTTCGGGTGTGTATGGGCTAGGTAAATGAGTTTCCCCACTAGAAGTTGGTAGTATGTCTTGTTCACCCGAACTGCATTGGGAACATCTGCCAACTTCTAATTAGGATCTATTGGAACAACTACTGGTTTGCAAAGAAGTAGCTTGGTTTCAGTCAGAAAAATCATTCACATATTTGAGTTGGGAAAGGCTAATGCCCCGAGAGGAGCAGNCATCTGAGAAGGTTTCCCCACACAAATGAACAATAACCTGAGGTAGAACGCTGATCATGGACGAACCCAGCCCAATCGACGTTCGCATAAACAACAACAGAGCAAGAGAAGTGACGAAAACAAAAAACATGAGCCCGGTGTGCTTTTCAAGAAGTGGAATTTGAGCTACAGCAGTGAGGTGCTGCTCGTAGGGATCATGCATGAACTGACTGACAACACCAATGGTGTGACAAATGTTCGGGTGTGTATGGGCTAGGTAAATGAGTTTCCCCACTAGAAGTTGGTAGTATGTCTTGTTCACCCGAACTGCATTGGGAACATCTGCCAACTTCTAACTAGGATCTATTGGAACAACTACTGGTTTGCAAAGAAGTAGCTTGGTCTCAGTCAGAAAAATCAGTCACATATTTGAGTTGGGAAAGGCTAATGCCCCGAGAGGACCGAGCTACTTTCATACCAAGAAAATACTTGAGAGAGCACGTCCTTTATCTCAAAGGATGCGGCCAGAATAACTTTGGGAGATTCCAAAGCAGGTTGATCGTCACTTGTGAGAATGATGTCATCGACATAGACGATGAGGATGACAATACGGTCATCAGATGAGATTTGTAAGAACATCGTGTGATTAGATTGGGTTTGAGAGAAACTATGGCCCACAACAACTCGTGTAAACTTGTCGAACTAGGCCCAGGGGGTTGTTTCAATCCATATATAGATTTTCGCGATCTACACATTTGTCCACAGAAACAGGTTGAGTCAAAGCCCGGTGGGAAAGACATATACACCTCCTCTGCGAGATCATCATTAAGGAAAGTATTTTTGACATTNTCGTGTGATTAGATTGGGTTTGAGAGAAACTATGGCCCACAACAACTCGTGTAAACTTGTCGAACTAGGCCCGGGGGGTTGTTTCAATCCATATATAAATTTTTGCGGTCTACACATTTGTCCACAAAAAGAGGTTGAGTCAAAGCCCGGTGGGAAAGATATATACACCTCCTCTGCGAGATCATCATTAAGGAAAGCATTTTTGACATACAATTCGAGTAAGGGTCAATCCAGATTCACGACAAATGATAACAAAACCTGAATAGTGTTCATTTTAGCTACCAGAGCAAACATCTCCTCATAGCCAACTCCATATGTTTGTGCATAGCCTTTGGCGACCAATCTTGCTTTGTTGTGTTCAAATGATCCATCGGAGATAAATTTGGTGTTGAAAAATCCACCAACAACCCACAACTTTCTTTCCTTGAGAAAGATCAACATCCTAAGTATGATCTCGCAGNCATAGCCAACTCCATATGTTTGTGCGTAGCCTTTGGCGACCAATCTTGCTTTGTTGTGTTCAAATGATCCATTGGAGATAAATTTGGTGATGAAAAATCCACCAACAACCCACAAGAGAGCATTCATCTAGTCCATAAATGTCGCTTACTAAGATGGGCTAGCCAATGCTACCTATATAGTGGATGGAAGACAACAATTCGTAAAAAAAGTGGCAAATGCTTTGTAACTCGATGATAAATTGTGGAAAGAGAAGTACTTTGCCAAGCAAAAAAAGGTGCATTCCTGATTGCGTACCTCGATGTGAGAATTCAACTCCTCATTCAGAGCATGAGTGATCCACGTAGGTTGAGAGAGTGTAGTTCCGGGAATGTCAGTCGGAGCGTATTCCAAAAACTACAACGAGTCAACAGGCTAAAGAGTAGGGGCATTATGACAAATTTCGCGTGAAAGTTTGGTACGTCGCGTGTAGACACGAAGAGTGGATGAAGGAGATGTTGGTATGGTTAGTANAAAAAAGGTGCATTCCTGATTGCGTACCTCGATGTGAGAATTCAACTCCTCATTCAGAGCATGAGTGATCCATGTAGGTTGAGAGAGTGTAGTTCTGGGAATGTAAGTCGGAGCGTATTCCAAAAACTACAGCGAGTCAACAGGCTAAAGAGTAGGGGCATTACGACAAATCTCGCGTGAGAGTTTGGTACGTCGCGTGTAGACACGAAGAGTGGATGAAGGAGATGTTGGTATCGTTGTTAGCAGATCTGGTGGGACAGAGGGTTCATTGGATTCAGTGACAAGAGTAGGTAAAATATCTAAGGGAGTCGGAAAAGGAACAGTATCGAGAAATTCTAGCTCCCACTACTCAAAACAGTTTTAGGGAAGTAGAAAACACTTTAAAAAAAATAGACATCAGCACTTACATAGAATTTGATCAAGACACTGATAGCCTTTTGAGTGACACATATCTGAGGAAGATATATTTGATTGAACGGGGATCAATTTTACTACAAGTTTGAGTAGTGTTCTGAAAAAGACCAAGAATCCAATTATTTTGGGGTCAAACGTGGAGAAGAACCGATTGGTAGGAAAACACAACATCAAGACGGATAACAAACTCTGAAAGTTGTGGGTTTTTTTTTTACTCTACTAATGAGAAATGTAGCAGTAAGTACGACATCATTCCAAAAAATATTTCGAGACATTAGATTGAAACATAATAGAGTGAGAAACTTCAAAGTGTCATTTTTTCCACTAGACTATCTCATTTTGTCAAGGGGTATCCGTACAGAAGTTATGACAAAGGATGTCCTTACTTACCAAGAATTATCCTAATATAAAGTTAAAATATTCATGGTTATTGTCGATTTAAAGGACTTGAATAGTAGTCTCGAATTGGATCAAAATTGAGTAAAAAATTTTTAAGGTAACCACCACTTTAGAGTTGTCTTTTAATATATAAACCCAAGTTATCCAAGCGAGGTCGTCAATCAAGGTAAGAAACCACTGTTTATTGGTATAACTCAGAGTTTGAGAAAGTCTCTATAAATCACTATGAAATATATAAACCCAAGTTATCCAAGCGAGGTCGTCAATCAAGGTAAGAAACCACTGTTTATTGGTATAACTCAGAGTTTGAGAAAGTCTCCATAAATCACTATGAATCGGTGGAAAAGGAGTGGAATGAGTGTGAGAGTGGGGTGAATATGGTACACATTAATGCTTAGCTAAATGACAAATCTCACATTTAAAACTAAATAGATTTTTTAAAAAAAAATCAAATGATATAATTATTTCAAATAGTGAAAACTATGATGACCCAACCGGCAATGTAAAAGCATAATAGAACATTCAGTGGACCGGTAAAAACTACAACTATGAAATCGAGTCTCTGTGTCATCAATGTTTATTCCTGGAAGAAGTAGACGCCAACTATCTACTTAATAGTTTCAATCTTCCTCCCCAAACAACAGTCCAGAAAGACAAACATCATGAGAAAATTGAGCAACGCAATCAAGGTAATATGTCAACTTAATGACAGACAGGAGGTTATACTTCAGCAAAGGAACGTGTAACACAGATCCCAGAGTTTACCTGGCTGTAGGAACAACAGGCTCTTTACCCACAATGAAACTTCAAAAGTCATCGGCAATTTTTATGGTATCTATCCCGAAGCGCGGAGAATTATGTCTAGAAGGCTTGTGAACATCCACACAGTCATATGGTCTGTGGCTCCTGAATTAATAATCCACAGAATAGTAGAATCAAAAGCAGTGAGTGCCAGAAAAATGTTACAATGATGAACATGTGAGGTTGACGAGTCGCAGGAGAACTGACTATATCCAAACAATTTAATCAAGTGTTCCATCTAACTTTTGATGGAGTCTAGTGATTCTGAGATGGTAAAAGTGGGGATTAGTTGCACAGTGGTGAATTTTGAGGTTGTAGCTAGTCCTTTAGTAGCGGAGGATTTAATCGAAAACCTAGTCGCTAGTTTCCCATGGAGCTTCAAACACTTGTCATGGGTATAATAAGGTTTGTGACAGAAATCACATGTGGAGTGATTGGCGCATGAAAGCGTGACAAAGTGTTGAGTAATATTGAAGACCAAGGTTGAAGGTTCAACTGAAGGAGTGGAGGTGCAAAGCATAACAAGTCTTCGGCTTTCTTCTCAGTGAATTTCGGTGAATGTTGCCCGAGCTGAAAAAAGATGATCACGACTAAGTAGACATACCCAGACTTCATCCAGATCCATGTTTAGGTCGGCCAGGAATTGGAACACGTAATCTTTTTCCACAATTTTTTGGAATAGAAAAAGATAAGCAGGAGAGTTTCAAGTAAAGTCGTAGTAAATATTGCATTCCATCCATAAGGCTACCAAGTTATTGTAGTACTAGGTCATTTTTCATTTGTCCTTGATCCATATTTCACCTCATTAATCTTATTAGAGACCTCATAGAGTTGGCTAGAATTATATATGTCCCAGTAGGTATCGCAAATGGTAGTCCAGAGGGCATTCACAGACGGATGAAATACATATGAACGACCAATTGAGGTCTCCATAGAATTAATCAACAATGATATAATCATGGAATTCTGCACTTCCCATGCTGCATACGTCAGGTTAGTTTTCAGAGGTTCACAATTCATATCTGTATTTACCTCGACCTTTGATGAAAACTAACACAGCTCGAGAGCATTAGAGGAATTTAGAGTTGTTGAGTTTATAGATGGTGATCAAAAGGTTCATATGACTTTCAGGTCCTTCGGTCTGCAGAGAGATTGTGGTTGGTGTCAAAACTTCGATAGACTCAAGTACCCCGTCGAAAGGAAGCATGGTGGTGGAGTCTAATATGATTCCGACCGAGCCAAAGGTGAGGTTGGGTAGCTGATACACCTAAAATATATAGTGTTTTTATAGACATTTTTATATCTATTTTTGAGATATTGCGCTTAATGAATGATATTTGTGTGTTTTTCTTGCAATTACAATGAAGTGTATGAAAAATGCTAAAAGAAGTGAAAATGGGTCAAATTTGGAGCAAAAATGAAGAAAGATGCAAAAATGAACTGAGGTGCATAAGCGCCCGAGTCTGATGCCTAAACATCAGAGGCTCTGCACCTAAGCGCAAGGTACCTCACGCTTAAGCGCCAAAAGTAGTTACTTGATGATTTATTTAATTGGAGCGGATTTTTGAAGAGAAGTTTGAAGCAACCCTTGATAAAAACGTGGGAAATAACCCATGAACATGAAAATTCATTCAATTGGCTTTTGAGGAGACAATTTCTATAAGATTTATTGAATGGAGATACCTTTTTTAAGAGACATCAATGCACCCCTTGGATTTTTATAAGAAAAGGCTTAGATTGTCCAAGGCCAACAGCCCATCAAACTTTACAGCCACCATCGCCGCCAGCCACCTTTATTTTATTTTATTTTATTTTAGGTGTTAGTTTGTATTGTGAGAGAAGGAAGATAATTTAAAGGAACTTCAAGACATTTGGTGGATGTCTACACTTGGTTTTAATTTAAATTTCTTATTTTTGTGCATGATTTCTACTTTTAAACTCATGTGTGGTTGTATTTTCTCTCTGAATTCTGAGTAATTTTCTTTATTTTTTTTCCTTAAAATGATAAGAGATTAAATATTTAAAGAAAGTTGAAGAATTATGTTTCAATTTTGGAAGAAGTTGTGATGATTTGAAACATCGCACTTCATTTACTTCTTGATTTGGTCAATTAGAATGTTAATACCTGTTGTGATAACATATAAGATCCGAGATTGTATTGTCTCAGTCAACAAATAGTTTGAATCACATATTAATTTCATGAATCAGAATGTAGTTTATTAGGTTGAGTGCAAATAAATAGGAAAATAAACTTTTAAATGGTGTAGAATGAGAGGACTTTATACTGACAGACTAAAACCCCCAATTTGATTTATAGTTTTAGGTTTTGATACGAGATGTTAGCTCCTAGGTGGAGGGAGAAGAGAGAACTCTAGAGTGAGAGTTAGTATTTTCCATGCCTAACCGGTCTTCAAGACTATTCAAACTATAGATTAGTCAATGTTTTTTATATCATCTCTAATAAGAGTAAAGAATATTATTGCTCCTATTTGACACAACACATTTAGCATACTTCCACAACATAATTTTTATATTTATCACTGATTCATAACAAGAAAAAAAATATTTTATTAATATTGACTTCATCTTGCAAGTACTTTAGTAAAGTTAATTAGTTATTTGTTTTATTTTCAATTATAAAAAATTACAAAAAGAACCAAACTTTCATTCATATTTTAGCATCTTAAGTTTAAATAAGAATATATTGCTACGTAAATTTTGTTATCTAAATTTAGTTCTTGTGGACTCGATATTCGAGATTTAATCAGAAAGTTTTATATTACTTGATAACAATATGTATACTTGCGTAGTATCTTATATTTAAATATTATAATTGCATTCTTATTTGCTTCATGATGAAACATTTCCTTAGTTTTTTCTTTGGATCAAATTTTTTACTTTGTTGCAAATTAATAACTATTAAGAAAATTAATTATATAATCGCATACATCGCATCTTACATCTATATATATATAAAATCGGAATCAGTAATCCCGACATAGAAGGATTCCAAAGGCAGGAGGAGAGTCGGCGGTAGGAAATCCTACCAAGAAGATCAACAACAGTAGGCCCTGCAGATAAGTAAACAACAAAACAGGAGAATTCTGTAGGAATGAGATTTAGCCTACTGAGGGAGGTCCGGCGACTGGAAAATCCTGTAGGAAGGATCAGCGGTTGAATTCCGTCGGGAAATAGTGACGGGAGAGAATGCGGGGAAGCTAGCGACTGAAAAACTGCAGGAAGAGGGAGACCGGTGGCTAAAAAACTGCAAGGGAAGAAAGCCTGCATGAAGTTTCGGCCATGGGAAGAAGGGAAGAAGGAGCTGGCAGCTAGGGTTAGATTCTTGACTTTGATACCATATAGATTTTCGGAATTGAGCAAGAAAATCTTATTGATAAGAAAGGGGAGGTATAAGTACATACTAATGACTCCTAACATAGAAAAGATATAAAATAGGAAAGACAGAGAAATAGAAAATACATAAAACAAGAAGGAAATATATAAAAGAGGAAATAAATCAATGCTAATAATTTCTAACATTTTGCATTTTAAGTAATCTGCCACAGCAATTCTCCAAAATCTGCCTTTCAAAGCCAAAGACNAATTTCTAACATTTTGCATTTTAAGTAATCTGCCACAGCAATTCTCCAAAATCTGCCTTTCAAAGCCAAAGAGAGTAGTAGTTGAGTTCCAATTTTATAATCAATAATTCCAAATAAACTAGTTTTCATATGTTGTCATTTACTTTGATTGATTTGTAGTGATTACTTCTAGGCACGTTTTCATTTTCATTTAAAAGCATTTGAATTCTATCAAAAGATTCTTATGTTAGATAAAAACGATTAATTCATGAAAAACAACAATTTGTTGTTGTATATGTATACACTTACCATACCATATTTCATGGACCCTAATACTTGGATTTTGGGGGTATTATGTAGTGTCAAAATAAATTCAAAGCCATCATTAAAATGGTTTTTTTTTTTTTTTTTTTTTTTTTTTTTTTTTTTTTTTTTTTTTTTTTTTTTTTTTTTTTTTTTTTTTTTTTTTTTTTTTTTTTTTTTTTTTTTTTT
>JXCR01056889.1:129882-147799 GCA_002079205.1 Phalaenopsis hybrid cultivar | reverse complement strand
GTTCTCCAACTAGAACTATGTCATCCAGAAAAACATACACTAAGTTACATTACTTCGAATATCCTGCAGCTTCATAATGAAGACAAAGTATATGAATTTCCAACTATAACTAGAGAGCCTTTGATCAATCAATAACTCCTTCCCAATGCTTTTCAATGCTCCATTAGATATATCTTGAATAAATTCAACATGTAAGTGATGAGAACATACTTTCATAATAAAAACCAAATCAATTTTTATTCCTTGCAATCATATAATTTCATATAATCTGTAAAACAACGTAAAAATCTTTTTTTTTTGGGCACTATACTTTTTTATTAATTTCCTCAACACAAAACTACCTTTGAAATGGATTTTATTAAAAAAAAATTGAAAAAAAAAAATTCAATATTGCAAACATACTTTCATATTATATTACTTTCACACATGATTGATGGAGATAAAAAATGTAAGCAAAAACAAAAAATATATATATTGGTGTAGTCCTAGAAAACACTTTCTAAATTTGATAAGCAAAAAAGTATTTTTAATACTTGGGACTTTGAAAAGGACTAATAAGCTTGAAAATTGATTAGCATCAAATATCTCACCATAATAAATCTCTTAGTGATACATAAACAAACTTCACGACATTTTATCTTAGCATATAAGAATAAGTAATAAATAAGGTTTGCATAACAAATAGAGATTATAAATGTACACCATAATCATCAAGTTTAATATAATTAAGTCACTATGGGAATCTAAATTGTGCTTAAAAAGTCATTGATTGAGACATTCATCAAGTTTGAATTCATCAAGTTTAATTTTAATCAAGTCATTATGGGGAGTCTAAATTGTGCTTAAAAAGTCATTGATTGAGACATTCATAGAGTTTGAAATATCCTAAAGCCGATGAACTGCCCATAGTTACATCTCAGGAGAAGTTGTCCAAGAATTAAGTTAAATTCAACCTTCAAAGCTTGTTGAACAAACTCGAGGGGCTTATAAACTCCATCAAGTGATAGTATTCATAATTTTAATTAAATTTGATTTATTAAAGTTCATTGAAGTTTTTTGGAGGACATTAAAGTTTGATTGAATTAATTAATGTTCATTAAATTTTAATTTAGAGTTTAGGGTTTAGGGTTCATAAACTCCATCAAATGATATTATTAGGGTTTCGGGTAGGGGGGCTGTGTCCCGCGTGCAGCGACTGCGTATTTCTCTTATTGCCCTTCTTCCTTCGATCGTCTCCTCTGTGCTCGTCTCATGTTGAAGCGCTAACTTTCTTCAATTCTCTTCATTTCTCTCGGTCGTTGCCTCCGATCCGAGCTTGTGGTGCTCTGTAAGTAACTCACCTTTGTTTTGGTGATTTTCGACCTAGAGGCCTTTTCGGGTTTGGAATCTCCCCTCTCCTTTGATGTGAGAATTTTGTGGTGCTCTATTTGAAGGAATGGCTTTCATGCAACAGTTATTTATCCAGTATTTATTTTGTGGTGTTTTTTTTTTATGATTTTTCATTTCGGGTTTGAAATTTGCTCTTNAACTTTCTTCAATTCTCTTCATTTCTCTCGGTCGTTGCCTCCGATCCGAGCTTGTGGTGCTCTGTAAGTAACCTCGTCACCTTTGTCTTGGTGATTTTCGACCTAGAGGCCTTTTCGGGTTTGGAATCTCCCCTCTCTTTTGATGTGAGAATTTTGTGGTGCTCTATTTGAAGGAATGGCTTTCATGCAACAGTTATTTATCCAGTATTTATTTTGTGGTGTTTTTTTTGATGATTTTTCATCTAGAGCCTTTTTCGGGTTTGAAATTTGCTCCTCCTTTTATGTGAGAATTTTTTAGTGCTCAATTTTGAAAAGTGATGGATTTCAGAGGTTCCCATGTGGAATTTGCCCTTCTGTGATAACTTTCTCTGTGTGTGTAGGCGGATGGGACAGCTGGGGCTCGGTTTATCTGTGTGTGCTGGCAAATGGGGCTGCTGGGCTTCGGTTTCCCTTTGTGTGTTGGTGGATGCGGCAGTTGGGTTTGCTTTCTCTGGTGGTTTGGTGTTGGTTTCTCTGTGTGTGTTGGCAATGTGGCAGTTGGGCATTGGTTTCTCTGTGTGTGTTGGTGGATGGGACAGTTGGGTTTGCTCTCTGATGGCTTTGGCCTTGGTTTCTCNGTGTGTGTTGGCAATGTGGCAGTTGGGCTTTGGTTTCTCTGTGTGTGTTGGTGGATGGGGCAGTTGGGTTTGCTCTCTGATGGCTTTGGCGATGGGGCAACTGGGCATTAGTTTCTTTGTGTGTGTTGGGGGATGGGGCAGCTGAGCTTGCCATCTCTTGTGGTTTAAGCCTTGATTTATCTGTGTGTGTTGGTGAATGGGGCAGCTGTGCTTGGTTTCTCTGTGTGTGTTGGTGGATGGGGAAGATGGTCGTGCTTTCTCTGGTGGCTTTGGCCTTGGTTTCTCTGTATGTGTTGGCGGATAGGGCAGTTAGCTTTGGTTTCTCTGTGTGTGTTGGTGGATGGGGCAGCTTTAATTGTAGTTGTAATTGTTTTTCTATTTATTTTATTACTTTTGATACTCACGAGAAACTGAGAACTCTATCTTATTTTTTAAAACTAATATGTAATGGTTTGCGGCTTCTGTTTTATCAATTATTTTGTCCAAACAGTTTTGTTGCAAGCAGCATTACTAAACAGGGGAATAATAGTTATTTATCCAGAAATAGTTGCAAATAAGTTGTTCTAAGTGAGCTTCCACAAACAACAAGTCAANCAAATCAATTTTTATTCCTTGCAATCATATAATTTCATATAATCTATAAAACAACGTAAAAATCTTTTTTTTTGGGTACTATACTTTTTTATTAATTTTCTCAACACAAAACTACCTTTGAAATGGATTTTATCNGGATTCACGCGTATGTCCATCGGTACTGTTCAACTTTCAACCTGGTGAGGCTTTTACCATCCGCAATATAGCAAACATGGTCCCACCCTACGACAAGGTATCATCACTAATCTTATTATTATTTACTTATGAGTAATTAATGTTATATTGTATAAGGCTAAAATGGTTTTATTATTATTTTTTTAGTTATAGACGTAATAGCAATAAGGGGGTGTGAAGGAGCCGAGTTTGAGCGAGCGTAGGCTCGACTCGTGTTTGGCTCGTTAAAAATTGTTATTTTTCGTGTTCGATTTGTTTACATATTGAGCACAAAAAATTTGTACGTGTTCGACTCTTTTGCTTGGCGAGCCGAACACAAGTTGTTCGTGAACAACAAGTCATTTTGATAGTACTACTCACATAGTTTAAATCTTATTATCTATATTAAAGTATTCATTTAAATAGAAGTTAATATTCTTTATTCTATTTTTTTTTATAATTAATAATTTAAATTGATTATAAAACTTTGTAACTCAGTAGTCATTTAAATTATCTAAAAATAATACTCATTTATTTCGAGTCAAAACGAGGCGAACAAGAATGTACAAAACTTTGTTTGTGTTCCGTTTGTTTATATATCGAGCACAAAAAAAATTTATTCATGTTCGACTTGCTTCTTAACGAACCTAATACAAGCTACTAAATGAGTCGAACATGAGCTATTCGCAAATAATAAGCCTCTTTAACAGCTCTACTTAGCAGCATAGTATTTATCTTCATTTATTTGGGTTCTATAATATTACGAAGAAGTCTTATTATAAATAATTTCTATCTCTCTCCAGATAAGATATTCTGGCATTGGTGCTGCCGTTGAGTACCCCGTTGTTCACCTCAAGGTATAACCTGATATATTTGTGTCTATATATATATATATATATATATATAAATAATTTCATGAAATTTGACCTGTATTGGACCAGTGGAGCATATCACAAGTAGCTGTCATCAACATATCTCCAGCTTATAAAATGTTTAATATACTTAATTAAGTCTAATTTTTTTTTTTAATAAAAAGATATATAGGAATGCATTATTAATTTTTTAANTATATATATATATATATATATATATATATATATATATATATATATATATATATATATATATATAATTTCATGAAATTTGACTTGTATTGGACCAGCGGAGCATATCACAAGTAGCTGTTATCAACTTATCTCCAGCTTATAAAATGTTTAATATACTTAATTAAGTCTAATTCTTTTTTAATAAAAAGATATATAGGAATGCATTATTAATTTTTTAGTTTCTACTATGATTTAATGATATGATGAAGTATTTGCATTTTAGGTGGAGAATATTATTGTTATTGGTCATAGTCGTTGTGGAGGCATCAAAGCGCTCCTCTCTATTAAAGACGAAGGTACCCTTGGCACGTAAGTAAAACATATATATGTTTAGTGTTACCATGTTATTATTATTCTTTTAAATTTATCATTATTTTGAATATAAAATGTTTAATTTATTTTGGTAAGGCAAACGACGAATAAAGTTAAATGGGGTCATTGAATTATTAATTTGGATTAATTCTAACCATCCTTTAAGCGCCCCAGTAACGCTAGGGCACCCCTCAAGTGATGGTTCTTGATGGTCACTTTTCTTTGTCAATCAGGATATATACATAATAATCTCCTATTTGGAAACTGCTTTGCACTCAATTCTTCTCCCCTAAATTTACACCTTCTTCAAGGTTGTGTAATGTAGTGTGGCTCATCCCCTTGGTCTCAACATTATTGAACTCCAATTGAAGCCAAGCACAGCTTCAATTTTTCAATTATAACTATGTTTTTTGGGTCAACCGCTCCATCAANATTATTCTTTTAAATTTATCATTATTTTGAATATAAAATGTTTAATTTGTTTTGGTAAGGCAAACGACGAATAAGGTTAAATGGGGTCATTGAATTATTAATTTGGATTAATTCTAACCATGCTTTAGGCGCCCCACTAACGCTAGGGCACCCCTCAATGATGGTTCTTGCTGGTCACTTTTCTTTGTCAATCAGGATATATACATAACAATCTCCTATTTGGAAACTGCTTTGCACTCAATTGTTCTCCCCTAAATTTATACCTTCTTCAAGGTTGTGTGATGTAGTGTGGCTCACCCCCTTGGTCTCAACATTCTTGAACTCCAATTGAAGCCAAACACAGCTTCAATTTTTCAATTATAACTATGTTTTTTTGGTCCTTTTCCAAATAAATCCCCCTCTTATATCATATGGAATGATTCGAAAATGAGAGAAACTGAAAAATGGGATATACAATAAAATTAAATAAACAAAGAAAAAAAACATGGAGAGCTTTTGTATAGGTAATCCTTGTGTTATAGGTCGAAAGTGCACGTCTGAACAAGATCAGATCGAAATACCTCAAAACACAGTATCCACGAAGAAAATCCTTACATAAGTCACCCATAACCAACGAACCAAAAGGAACATTTTTGTTATGGGGTCAAGAGCACTCCTAAAAAAACGTATCTCTTTGGTTATTTACATCTTAGGGGATACCCAACAATACTCTCGATAAATGGAGACTTTCTTAAATTATTGTGATAATCATTAAATGGGTCATCAAACTGATGATTATTTCACTGAAACATCCCAATGCTTTCAAAGCTCTCGCTAAGCCATAGGGCAGAGAGTGCATCTCACACATCCCAAATGGGTAGCGGGTCATCGGCAATCAGGGCCTATGAAATAATCAAATCAACTCATAGGGTCCACAGTATGCTTCCAAGGCTAAATCAAGTCATATGGGCAGAGGGTGGATCACCATATCATCAATGGATGACAGCCTATTTGCAATTGGGGCTTACAAGATGTACTCACTATTTGATATAAATTTGTCATACCTCATGAACTACTATTTTGGGGTCTGCTTCAAACCAGAAATGCTCTTTTCCAATCTACAGACTATGTATTTTTTACTTGGAATTTCATATCCTTGCGATTGTACCATATATAGTCTCTCTTCAAACTCAACTTGTAAGAAGGTTGTCATTACATCCATTTACTCCAGATGTTGATCTTCCTCTCCTATCAAGCTCAACAAAAACTTGATAGTTATCACATTTACTATAGGAGAAAATATCTTTGAGTAGTCGGCTTCTTCCATCTGTTGAAACCCTTTCACAACAACTCTTGCCTTGTACTGACTACTACCATCAAACTCTTTTTTCAGCCTGTAAATTCAATTATTATATATTAACTTCTTACCATTTGGTAAGTTTACCAAATATTAAGTCTAATTTGACCTCAGTGACTACATCTCATCATCTACGACAAACTCGCAATTTTTTAGGTCTTCAACTGGAGTGATCTCTTTATAACACTCTAGTTTATTATAATTAGTTAACAAAAGATATTACAAAGAATAAAAACACCTCAGTATTAGTCGTGTGACTCTCTGGACCTCCTGACTTTAATAGCAGGTGATTGAGAAATTTCTTGTGTATCATCCGATTGAGCGCCTATTCTTTTTCTATCATACTGATCATCAGTATCTTATATCCCAATATATTTTGAGGACTCTTTAAAAGGAACTAATGAACAATCTTGAGTTATACTCATGTTCTTGTACTTTTTTTAATTTATTTAAAGTCACATCCCTGCTTCAATGAAGTTCTTATTCTAATTGTCTCATAATTCACCCCTAAATTTGTTTGAGTCATACTAAATGAAAGAGCACTTGACATATTTCAAATATTGTTTACTTCTTGATCCTGCATCAATATGAACATATGTAAAATAATAAAAAAATCTCAGGTGAAATAAATTTACCTCATTGTCACTCAAGGCTTTCTTAGGTAAGCCTTCTTTCAAAAGTACTAACACAGATCACATCACGATTGATAAAAAAACTACATTGTTAACTACTAATGCTCAAAATTACTTTGCAAGCTTGCATGCAATCACATATTCTTAAAACACTCTATGATAGTTCTATTCATGCACCCAACCACTTCATTCTATTGTAGTTTACTAGAAGCAATGACTTCATCTTTGATTCCTTCTGAAGCATAATAACTCATGAAACTTTAATCATGAAATATTTGATCTAAGACACTTCAACCTCAAGGCTTTCCCAATTTAAACCACGACCTTCCACTTAAAAGCATTAAATACATCATATTAGCATTTTAAGAAATATACCTATACATTTCTAATGTGATTATCAAAGAAAGTAAAAAATTAGCGAGAATCTCTAATAGATTGAACTAGAATAAAACTATATACATCAATATGATCTACCTCTTACTTTTTCGACTTTACCTTTAACCCACCTTTAGAGAAAATAAACTTCTTTTGCTTTTCAGACAATCTTCACAAAATTTTCTCTATAATTTTAAACCCTGAAGCTTGTTTTTAGAAAGTGGAGACTTCATATGTTTTTCAGTCATACGACCAAGCCTGTGGAGCCAAAGACCTTCATCATTCTTTGTTCCAGTTGCATCAATAGATTCAACCATCTCATTAATCAGGTAAAGAGTTTCTTCAATGTTGCCTTGAGACATCACTATTACCCCTTTAGTCACCTTTCATAAATCACATATAAAAGTAGTCACATACTGTTAACTTGTAAGTGGAATCACCAAGATCAAATTTCTCTTTAAATATGAAATATTTCTAACTTCTTCAAGCTTTTAGACTTATATATTTGGCAAGTTGATATCAATATCACCACTTCTTACAATATTGTAGGCCTTGTTATCTCCAAAATAGTCCTTTCCTAGATCAGTCTTAGCGTAGTTCTTAAACACAACTTAATTGAGGCAAATATAAAAAGAGACACATGAATCTACTATCCATGATTTTGTACTAACTATGGACAAACCAAAAAAGTCACCTTGGATTTTATCTATGGAGTTTTTTATAAAGAGCTTCCTATCTTGACCTCTACACCAAACCTTTTTCAGAGCTTACAGTTCATCTTGAAATAACCTTTCTTTTCATAGTTTCAACATTCACCTCTATCATTTCAATTTACTTACCGGGACTTTCCTCACCCAGAATTTCCTCTTCTTGAATTGAACCTTGCCTTGCATGTGTTTCTATCTAGATTCATTCCCTTATTTTCAACATTCAATGCATAACTTAGAGTTTCACCGCTCATGATCTTTTGGACTTCTTCATTTAGCATTAACCCTACAATGTCACCAAAGCCTAACTTCATATTATTGGAAGAGTCGCTTGCTATAGTGACTAGTTCATCTCAACTATATGCCAATAAAGATAAAATTAATAGTGCATTGACCTTGTCATTAAACTTGATGCCCATAAGTCACAATTGGTTTGTCACGGTGTTAAAATTATTCAAATGTTCAACCACCGAACTACTAAACCACCATCTTCACATTGAACAATCTCTTCATCAAGAAAAATAAATTTATTTGAAGCTGAGGGCTTCTCATTATCCTTTTCAGTGCAGTCATTGGATCCACCATAGTTTTCTCATTCATAATGTTGAAAGCAACAAATGAGGAAAGTGAAGGACAAGTCAAATCTAGTGTTGTTTGATCAAGAACTCCCCATTCTTCCAGAGCCTTCAATTTAGGCTTCTTGGTGTTTCCTTCGAGTGGCAGAAACAAACTCTTTTGATACAATAAATCTTCAACTTTCATTTATTAAATTGTAAGGTTCTAACTATTGAACTTTTCTACTTTGTACCTTACTTCGTTGATCATTGTTGATCTTTAGAAAACCCTACTCTGATACCGCTTGTTGAGAGAATATTTTTCACTTCCCTAAAACTTGTGGAGTTACACAAATTCAAGAGATCTGGAACAAACAAATTGAACAATAAGAATGGAAAAAAGATTATAGAGGCATATCATACCAATAAACTCACAGTGAAATGAAAAAAAATGTATATATTATACCACACTCAAATTCTCTCTACAATCATAAAACTCACAAATGCTCCTCCTCTCTCATTCACACAAGAGAAATTGCTAAAATCCACTTACAACTCCCATAAACCGCTTCAAGCTACTCCCTTTACTCACTACCAAGAGAGTTCTCCAAATTTTGCATCGATGACTTAAATGTCGAAACTGCTCAAAATATTTCTGATGCTAGATCACCTATCTCGAGCACCGAGTTTTTTAATCCTCTATTTATGAAATGTTGAAAAATATGCTTCTGGGCATTGACTTTCCACACGCTTAGGTCCTTTAGCATTCAACTGGGTGACTAGGCTCCTCATTGGCGTTTGGGTGCTATCCGGGGAGATGGGTCAGCTCAGTATAAGTGTTAGAGCACCATCTAAGTGTTGGTTTCAGCTGGTCACCTCTCCTTGCCAATCAGGCTCCGTACATAACACAGAATGACCAGTCAATACAATATAACAAAATTTGGCAATAGTTTCTTAATTTTTTATTTTTAATTTGGTTAAAATTTTTTGGTATTTTTTAGTAAAATCCCATAAGCACAATAATAGCAATGTGAGACAAAAATTATTATTTCTATTTGTACTATATTCATGTTGAATCCATATTTGTTTGTGAATTACATACACTCAAGGAATGAAGAGTGGGAAGAAGAGAGAAACATATAGAGAGAGAGGCGAGAGAGAAAGATGAAGTCCTTTTGTATGTGATTTCGATAATATTAGATTTAATAATTCCTTATTTATAGAGTGTTAAGATTACTGTGAAATGACAACTATTCTTCCAAACCCTATTAATCGGTCAACCCCCAATCAGTCAACTTCATTTAAGCGGTCTTCGAGTCTGTTAGCATCTGGGTTGGTAGGCCACGGGTCGATTGCCCTTTGGTCAGCCGCTCGATCAGTTTTTGGTCGACTTACTACTATCGCTTGGTCATCCTCAATATACATTAATTTATTCTCGTAGACCTTTTTCTGGTGATGTATGCTCCACTCTGAACCGTTCAATCAGCGTAAACTCTCTTCAAGGATATTTGTACGGTTCAATCCCTAATATTGATATTTTCATCATACAACAACTTGTACATATCTATCCTAACCTTTTACCCTTGAGTCTTTATGTTATAACTTCCTAACATTTCAACATGTAATACTATTCTTCTTAATATTATTATCTCGTACTGGCTTTGTATATAATCCTTCATATTATCTAATTAAATAGAAACATATTATTAGTTTTATACTCAGCCAACTATTGCCCTCCACATGAATGCAAAATGTCGATTTGGTCAAAATAATAAATAAAATAATAATCCACTATATATATATATATATATATATATATATATAAAAGCAAAATTCAAGGTGTATGCATGTTATAATTGAAATTAAATTGCGTGTGCAGTGACTTTATAGAGGATTGGGTCAAAATCTGCTCTCCGGCAAAGGAAACGGTGAAGAAAGAACATGCTGATCTCGCCTTTGAAGAACAGTGCTCAAAGTTGGAGAAGGTATGACAAATTAGCTATTTGCAACAATTCAAATGTCAACTTAATCTTCTTTTTGAAATCTCTAATATGTAATACAACCCCCCTTAACTTGTTGATTAGAAGCTTTAGCTACCATTTAAGGGATCATAGATTTGATGCTTTACTGTGTGTAAATTAGAATTTGTGACATTCACTATTTCTTCATCATCCTAAGAAAATAGTCGGCAATTAATCGCAAAATATGCCGCGAGAAAATCTAAATAATTACGGCCTAATCGTGAACTATATGTAAGAAAAATGAAGTGTTTAAAAATTTTAATTAACTAGTCATTTAAAGTACATGAATTTTTTGGTATATCACACAGTTATTTAACATTATTATATATGATAACAATCCATAATTTTTAATAATGTGCAACTCAATAAACTACAAATTTTATATTTTAATAGATAGCTAACTTTTGTTAGATCTCCACATAACATAGGCTTAGGGAGTCACTCTGCCCAACTAACTTTTGGATTGGGGATGGTATCTTGTCCAAAGCTTAAGATAGCATGCCACAACATGGAGCATTAATATTAACTAATCAGGGTGATTTTTTTTGTTAAGTATTGATAGATTAGGGTGATATTTGAGATTTGTGTAGCATTAAAATAAAATCATATTCTTAAGGATGACTTGCCAATAAGACATGATTTAGGCTAAGCAACATTATCAAATAAATAACATGGATTTAATATTGGGAGGTACGTAATAATGCATTTAAAATAATAACAATTTAGGCATTACATGAAATAATTATTGAATTATTTTGATAACACATTACTTCTCTTTCGTTCCCCATTCTCAATTTCATTGGCATATAAATACATGCAGAAAGCTGTCCAAGTTTCTCTGGAGAATTTGAAGACTTACCCTTATGTTAAGGAAGGTCTGGAGAAAAAGACCCTAGCTTTGTATGGAGGATATTATGATTTTGTCAATGGTACTTTCGAGACGTGGGAGGCTTGAAACCATTATCATGGTGCTTCTAAGGTTTAAAACCTCGAGTATTATGTAATATTCGTGGAAACTTCAATAAATTTGTGTATGTTGAGTTTATGTGCAAGGGCTTTTTCACCATTATAACTATTTATGTGTGTGAATGCTTGCCTCATAGCTTAGAGGCAAAGAGCCTTAGCTCTCCATGGGCATTGAAGGTTTGAGCACCAACATGATGTATGTGTATGTGCAACAGTTTCATCCTCTCAATCATTTATTTTCGTATCTCCTCGTGTTTTTAATTTTATCAAAAGAATGATTGTAACAATTGAAGATTTATTTTTTACATATGATATGAAAAAATGCACATCCCATATTTCTCAAGGACATTTAGATGATTAATTGATTGATGCCCATCAGCTATGTTGATGATCAAGTTGGTATAGAAGAGTGAGTCATGAAACTTCTAGACAAGGTTTGAGACTTCGCACTTAATTTTTCAAATTATGTTGAACCAATTGATTCTGAAAAAAAAAAAAATCATCAAATTGGTAAGATTGATGTGGTCTTTATGGAAGGATACTATGCATGCTTGTGGCGGGTTTGGAAGCATAACATTCAGATTGGCCAATAGGGATTTGCCTCATATCGATGAATAAGTTAATATTATTTTTGTCAAACTATTACTATTATAGCCAAGAATTAAATATGATGTAACCTAATTATGGCTATTATAACTAACTATTATTGAACATTTATGTTTATCAGTTTTGTAATTTCAGCTTCTTTAATTCAAAAAAAGAGTGGATCTATGTTCTTATAATTACATAGTGGATTGCTTTACTTGGGCTAGACCACATAATTTTTTTCCTTTTCAGGGTTATTTCAGGTAAAAATTCTAGTGCATCATGTTATTTTTCTATTATTTGTGTGTGCATTAAGACATTAAATTTTTATTCTACCACCGTGAATCTTCCTACACAACATTGTGAATAAGAAAAAAATCCACATTAGAAATATTGTCCGCCATCAAAAAATGAGAGAAAGAGAACTTTAAATACAAATGCTTATGAGATTCAAAGCCATTAGAACGAAGGTCACAATTCAGATTAGCATTGATGTATATATTAATAAGAACATCGAACGTTTTCAAGCTCCCATGAATAATTATCCTAGTGTGCAAATCAAACTTCATGGAGTAATTTTTAAACCAAACCAGCATATACCAATCCTTAATATGCAAGTTTTCATAAATAAATTGGTAAACCAATTTATGATAATAATAGTCAATACCATCCAAAGGAGGTTAATACTATCATTAACAATAAGAATATTATAAATTAGTTGAAGACAAACATTGGGGACAACTTGATGATGAGGAAAGACTCATTTGTTATCAATTATAAGCTCACCAAACTTAGTATTATTAGGAAAGTGGAGCCAACTATAAAAAATATTCTTATACTTCTCCAAAAAAAAAAAAAAACACCTTGGAACCAAGGATCGTAATAAAGGGGAGAATACTCAGTAATTAACCTAAAAAAAACTGTAGTTATTTTAGCTGACAACTTAATAAGAACTTTCCAAAAAAGAAAGCATGATAATGAATATTTCACCCAATAACGCTATAATGAATAATACACCAACTAACTAAATAAGAATTATAATTATAATGCCTCCAGATAATTTTGGATTTTCACATAATGTTAATTTTATCAATTGATGGGATCCCAAGTCCACTATAGGATTTAGGCAAAGTAATAACATTCCAAGTGAGTAGAAAACAAATTCGCCTGCTTCCAAATAGCTAGACAACTATGAAGCTTAATAAGATGCAACAACTAAGAAATGTTTCTCTAAGCAAAAATACAATTTAGTAGGAACATAACTAGAAATAAAGCATGCTTAATTAATAAATTGGAGGAAACAACTAAAATGCAAAAGAATATTTGTTTTTAATAAAAGGAATGAACCATTCTTTTTGAAGGGAGAGAGGGAGAGTGAAAAGAGAGAAGCTTTAGAAGTGATTCTGGGGTTTCGATGAGGCTTCAATTTCTCTTTCTCAAGAAAGTTATATCTCAGCTCNTATTTGTTTTTGATAAAAGGAATGAACCATTCTTTTTGAAGGGAGAGAGGGAGAGTGAAAAGGGAGAAGCTTTAGAAGTGATTCTGGGGTTTCGATGAGGCTTCAATTTCTATTTCTCAAGAAAGTTATATCTCAGCTTTTTCATCCTCTTATTCTTTTATTGTGTTTTCTTTTACAATTATTTCTACCAATGTGGAGCTATTTTAGGTTTCGTCAAGTGACTTCACTTCACAAAAGATGATTTAGGGCCTCTTTTCTTGGAGCATTCTGATGACATTTGGAGACACTAGGGTTTTGGCTTAGAAGCTCCTTCCTCTTTCCTTACTCTTGAAAATTTTACTTGGATCTTAACTGTTGATTGGCTATCTAGTCTTTTCTTTTTGTTTTTGGGGCTTTGCTCCTTNGATGACATTTGGAGACACTAGGGTTTTGGCTTAGAAGCTCCTTCCTCTTTCCTTACTCTTGAAAATTTTACTCGGATCTTAATTGTTGATTGGCTATCTAGTCTTTTCTTTTTGTTTTTGGGGCTTTGCTCCTTTTTTTTTTTGTGATAGATTTAATTTCTTATCCTCCCTCCTTTCTTTAACTTCTCCCTCTCATTCCCTTATTGGGGCTACCCCTTCTTTAAACTAGAAAGGGTTTATATCCTCTCACACTGTTACTTATGATATTCATCTTTCTTATTTTCTATGCACAAAAGAGTAGCATGCATATGAAATGTGCTTATTTANTTGCTCCTTTTTTTTTTCTTTTTGTAATAGATTTAATTTCTTATCCTCCCTCCTTTCTTCAACTTCTCCCTCTCATTCCCTTATTGGGGCTACCCCTTCTTTAAACTAGAAAGGGTTTATATCCTCTCACACTGTTACTTATGATATTCATCTTTCTTATTTTCTATGCACAAAAGAGTAGCATGCATATGAAATGTGCTTATTTATCATCTAAATTTCATCTTTTTATGTTTATTTTATGAATTTTAAAAGTTTTCAATGTTGTGTTGTAGGACTCAATGAAGGAGGTTAATCGGAGCCCAAAATATCTCAAAATGGAGCAAAGTTGTTGAACCAGTGCCTAGGCGTCAGGCGCTAGGACTGGCACCTAGACGCCCATGAATGAGTTCTTTCGGAAAATTTTATCCCCCAAACAAAGTGGATGGAAGGTAGACACCAGCATACCAATACCTAAGCCTTGGGATTGGGTGCTTAGGCACCCCTCATGCACAAGATAGAGTGACTGGAAAGTAGGGAAAGAGTTAGTGATGCCTAGGCATCAAAGAATGAGCACTTAAGTGTTGCCTTTGGGTGTCTAGGTCTGGTTGCCACCTAGAATTTGTCCAAAATACAGATCACTTAGAAAGTAGGTGCCATGACAACAACAAATAGATGCCACACGTATCTGGGTATCTAGTTGCCCGAAGCCCTAAACCTAGACTTTGTGACCAGCCCTTAGGTGTCAGTTCAAGTGAATTGACAGTTTTTAGCAGTTGGTACATGTCTCTTCGTTGGTAGAAGTATTTAAATGTTGAATACAAATATGGGTCTTCTCTGTCATTTTGGAGCATGAAGCATTCAAGGAGAAGACTAAGGAAGATCCGTAAGGTGCTTTTGAAAGAAGAAATGAGAGTATTTAAGAGGATTGAAGGATGTAACTTCTATTTTATTTCATCATCTTGTTCTGCTAGGGAAGGGGATAAGTACAATCAAGTTTGCTTTTTAACTTGAATTTCTTTATAAGACTTGGTGTATGGTTATTTGCGTAAGACAATGAATTTCTTTAGAGGATTATTTTGTTGCCCTTTTTCTATAAATTTCACCCAGTCCTGTGTCGTTCTAGTGCAAAAAACTTCTTGCAGAGTTGTGTCAGTCTCTACCCCAGAGTTGACAATGATGGAGATAAGGTTCGCAAGGTTGTAGGAATGTTTTGGAATCAGTTTGGCAGAGCTTCGCCAAGGTTTGAGCCCCTATCTTTATTTGGCTATGAGGGGTTCCTTCTTATAGGCTCAACCATGGAGCTTGATTGGCCAACTAAGAGGTCCACGGTGGTGATTATGTGGATGAAAGACAATTGCAAGATTCCAATTAGGGTGAGCCACATTGGATGGGTTTAATTTTGACTTTTGGTCATAGAGGTGGCTCTCGGTTTTGGGTTTTTCGGTGACCAAGGTGGTCGGCCAAGGTGTAGGAGGTCACCATCTGACTGAGGGAGCTCAATGGTGGAGATTGGTGAATTCAATTGGGTTATGTCATGTGTATAATGGTGGATCGAAGTGGAATGGGGTTTAGGCCACTTTTGTTCAACACATGGGTTTGGTTCATGACAGTGGGTTTGGCTTACTCTCAAGGTGGCTTGGGTTGATGGGGGTCAGCTTGATTAGTGTGGTCAAGTCCCCATCCAAGTGATTAGAGCTTAAGCATGCGTTAGAAGGAATCATTGAAGTAGTTAAGTGCTTTAAGTAGAATCAAGAAATACCCCCCTCCCCTTTCCTTTTGCCAAAACTGGCATGGTGACATGGAAAGGCTCACATGGCTCACAAGTGGCTTGGAGGTGGCTTCATGACTTGCATATGTCTTGGTCAATTTTCATTAAGAAGGATTTTGAGATTTTTTTGGTATTTTATGTGGTGTTGCCATAAATTCAAATACGAGGAAATTTAATCATGCATGGTATGGTGTATGGTTTGGTTTGATTAAATGGATGATGAGGGAAATTTGTGTGATGATAGAGTGGGCTTTTGATTTTAAAATAAATTGAAACTTCGGCTCGGATCTGATGAGGATTTAAATTAACCATGGATTGGTGAATTTTGGAAATTGTCATGATGATGTTTAGGACATGAATTAGGTGAAATTGGATTTGGATTTTGAATTGGTTGGATTTAGGATGATTTGGTGTAAATTAAGGGCAATTTGGGCATTTTGGCGGGAATTAGGTATTTTGGGATTTTTTTTGGGATTTTCGGGTATTTGATGGATTTGGGTGAATTAGGGTTAGTAGGATTGGTCTTGGCGGAATTTTTAGTTAAATTGAGGAATTTGGTTAATTTTGGGTATTTTGGTAATTTTGGCTAAATTTTTTCATTTTGAGGTAATTAGATAATTTGGGAGGATTTTTAGGCATTTTGGTGGATTAGAGTTATGGTGGATGTGGGTGGATTAGGGTTATGGTGGATGGATGGAGTGTGAAGTGGTCAGAAAAGGGTATGACGGTGTATGTGAATTGTAGTAGTGTATCAATTGTGTGTGAAATGTGCATGTGGTGTGAGGTGAGTATCCGAGCCATGAAGGGTTTTCATAAGGCCTTGTGACTTTATGGGAACTAATTTTTTAGACTTCACATGTTGGTCCTAGTCATCTCAATTAAGAGTTGGGGACTTGGGACCACCCATAAGAGGCTTCAAAAAAAGTTAAGATATGTCTTGAAATTCTAGGTGGGTTGGGTATCCTCACTAGTCTTCTAGGATAGTCAATAGGGAAGTCATATAGCTAGATCCCAATTTATAGGAGAAAGAATTTAGACCTCACCAAAAATGAGGTCAACACTATTCTTGTGAATGGTCTCGAACAGTAAATTTCTATACCCTACATCAAAGCTTTCACTGATTAGAAAAAATTTACCAGGCACTCCTTAGCTGGACGCAAGTACTTTGAGGATGGTCTCATTGGTCTTTAGACATCCTTCCCTTAGGATCAGAATGTCGAGCTGCTCGTGATCGACTCTGGTGACAACTCAAAGGTAGCAGCTCCTTGATTGCTCCATGTTTCCTCGGATTGTGATAATCCCCTCGTCTCCAGAAAAATTCACTGCCATATGGTCAGCGATGTCATCGCCCGACAATTGTTTAGCAGCGCTCAACTAAATATGACGTTGCAAGTCGGAGAGGCTCGACTAGCAAAAATTCTTGTGTATTGTTTATCTTGCTTGTCCCATGAGATGCTTAAAGCAATGACACCCAAAGCATTCTNACATTCACTATTTCTTCATCATCCTAAGAAAATAGTCGGCAATTAATCGCAAAATATGCCGCGAGAAAATCTAAATAATTACGGCCTAATCGTGAACTATATGTAAGAAAAATGAAGTGTTTAAAAATTTTAATTAACTAGTCATTTAAAGTACATGAATTTTTTGGTATATCACACAGTTATTTAACATTATTATATATGATAACAATCCATAATTTTTAATAATGTGCAACTCAATAAACTACAAATTTTATATTTTAATAGATAGCTAACTTTTGTTAGATCTCCACATAACATAGGCTTAGGGAGTCACTCTGCCCAACTAACTTTTGGATTGGGGATGGTATCTTGTCCAAAGCTTAAGATAGCATGCCACAACATGGAGCATTAATATTAACTAATCAGGGTGATTTTTTTTGTTAAGTATTGATAGATTAGGGTGATATTTGAGATTTGTGTAGCATTAAAATAAAATCATATTCTTAAGGATGACTTGCCAATAAGACATGATTTAGGCTAAGCAACATTATCAAATAAATAACATGGATTTAATATTGGGAGGTACGTAATAATGCATTT
>JXCR01056889.1:104415-124567 GCA_002079205.1 Phalaenopsis hybrid cultivar | reverse complement strand
CCTATGTCAGCTAGCATGTTTTGAAGCAATACTATAAAAAGGGTTATTCACATTAATGAGATTCATCACACTAAAAAAATTAAGCATATTTGGGTCGGTTAGAATAGAAGCAATTTGAACGCAAATCCGGTGATATTTAAGTGTTATCGTCAGATTTGTGTCTGATTTACGTTTGATTTTTTTCACCGTTAATTTAGAGGTTGGTAATTTTATTTATGGACAATTTGCGTCGAAATATTCCAATGCAAATAATTTTCATCGGTTATAGCATCATATTAGTGTCCAATTTGTTAATACGAAGCGTGCGTCGAAATTTACGTTTGAAAATATTGGGCGAGAAATATTTGTGTCGGGTTTCCGTCTAATTTACATTGGAAAATATCATATAATGTCAAAATATTATTGTTGATTTGGCGTCAGAATTTGCGTCCGAAAACAGACGCAAATCCGGCACAAACTTATAACACATAAAAAAAAAATATCGATTACATTTCCATAACTTGCACAGAAATAAATTCCACATCGTATATCCCGTTAAACAATGATCATATCATAGATAAAATCTCTAAAAAATATCATTATTAAAAGTAAGATACTATAAAAAATAGTCCCAAATAAGAATATAAAAGTTAATCCAAAAAATTATATAACAAATGTTTAGCATAATATTTACAAAAAAAAACAAAAACAAAAAAAAACAACTAATATACTCCATCCTCCTCCTCATCCTTCTCCTTCTTGCTTGCCTAACATTTATGCTAATGTCTCCATCATGTGCGCTATAGAGTTCTCGACTCTATGTTGGTCTTCTAGCATCTGCTTGCGCAACTGACATATCTCTTCGTTCATTGTAGCCACTTGCCTGACAAGAGCCTCCTAGTCTGGCTGTGAGGAGCTCCGAGAATTAAGAATGGGAATACGATAGAGCTAAACCTCACAAGACAAAACTATCAAGAATTCCAAGTGCAATATAAGCAAAACCTAGCCACCAAATGACTATCCATATTATTAAAATAATTCTAATATTGAAGTTCAAATAAAGAGAGCTACATGAGACATAATTGGGTCTTCACATGAGGGCTAAATCCAATCCACAAATCTTCATTTCAAAATGGAAAATCGATCGAGAAGTTTGAAACAAAACCGTAGGATTAAACAAGATTGAATGCCCAACCAAGGAGCTCAACATAAAACCTCCAGTGAATCAAATAAATCAAAGAATCCCCATATTAAAGCAAAGTAGTGAGAAAACAATAATTAAGAGAACTCAAATATTTCCTGATGATCTCAATATATCTTTCCAGCAAAAAGAAACCACAACTCAGATGCTAAACAACTCATGAGCTTCAAAAAAACTCAAGTAGCAAGGAGGACTGCAAGCAAAAAAATCCAAACAGATGTTCATAAGAAAGCTTTATTTCTTCATCAGAGAGATAATCAAACTTATATTTCTGCTCCATTTGATCTATTCACTTCATAATTCAGAAGAAAATATAGTATGGATAACTAATTCAACAATTAAAACAAAATTTCAAGCTAATTTGAAATTAATCACATGGTTTTAACGAAGATAATCACCCTAAGTAAATCAGATGTGATTCTAAGGAGAGATTAAAATTTCTTATCTACTTCACAAATATTTCATAATTAAAGTCTAGAAGCAAACAAAATCTGACATCAACTTCTTGCTAACTCAAGAACGAGAAGAATAAGAAAAACCCTGAGGCAAAAGCTTCCAACAGTAAGCTCCACCAATTCCGTATCCTAAAGCTTCCAAACGAAAAGGTCCACCCGAGACTCTCATCGAGCAAATCTCAGAGAACCCAAAGCCAACTTCCAGCAAAAGAATCCTCAAAATGCTAAAAAAAACAACGACCAATTTCCAGAGAAGAGCGAAGGAACGAAACCAAATGAAACTTCTCAAAAATTCCTGGTTANTACTTCACAAATATTTCATAATTAAAGTCTATAAGCAAACAAAATCTGACCTCAACTTCTTGCTAACTCAAGCACGAGAAGAGTAAGAAAAACCCCGAGGCAAAAGCTTCCAACTGTAAGCTCCACCAATTCTATATCCTAAATCTTCCAAACGAAAAGGTCCACCCGAGACTCTCCTCGAGCAAATCTTAGAGAACCCAAAGCCAACTTCCAGCAAAAGAATCCTCAAATTGCTAAAAAAAACAACAACCGATTTCCAGAGAAGTGCGAAGGAACGAAACCAAATGAAACTTCTCAGAAATTCCTGGCTAAAAAAAAGATCCCCAACTCTTCCCCTCGAACGGGTATTTATAGGCGGAGATGAAAGAGGGGCTCATCGAGAAGGCTCACGTATTTGAGCGAGAAATTTTGTTAGAAACAGGCTACCGGCGGAGCAACCGACGATGAGAGTTCGGCAAGGGAAGAGATGACCGACATACTGGCAAGGAGACCTCACGGTCCGGCAAGGGCAAAGAATAGGGGCGTGGGGAGAGGAAGGGAGAGTTTAGATTTAGGATTTTAAAAACTTTTTTTTTTAATTTAAAAAGATTATTATTATTTTTTTTAAAGAAAAAAATCAAATTTTGCGCAATTCATTTGTGCGCGGTGCCCCAACAAAATGGGTGTCCTCCCTAGCTAAAATCGGCGTTCCGGATGCGACGACGTTCTGTTTCGTCATCCGGAGCCACCCGAAAAAATTTGTCGACTATCGTGCCAAATAACTTCGATTCGCGCGTGGTGCGTTAAATGAAATTATTTTGACCCGATCAGAACTGTTTAACGAGTAAGATGAAAATATTGACCGGTCCTCGCATAAGCAACAACCAAAGTCAAATATGACGCTTGCAGTGGCAAGTCAAATGTCGCGCACGTCACGGGGTCCCCTTATGTCTTTCAAATTTCTATAGGAGTTCGATTTGAGCTTCAATGTGTCGGCTTTTTGATCGACTCATTCGAATATTGATGATCTAAAACCGTCCATATGAAACTAGAAGTAGCAAAGAAATGACTTGAATTTCTAAGGGATGTGGGTCCCAATCTAGTCCTCTAAGAGAGTCAAAATAGGAAAATCTTAAGACTAGATCCTAGGGTATCTAGAGAATGGAAGACCTCAAAATGAGGTCTACAACTGTTGCTTTACCTCGATGTGATGCTCAAAGTGTTGCAAAATTTTTGAAAACGAACATAGTTTGTAGATTTGGGATGCCGAGAGTTATCATTACTGATGTGGGAAGTCAATTAAAAATGCAATAATGGAGAAGTTATTAATGAAATATCATATAAATCATAGGATTGTTACTGCTTACCATCCTCAGACAAGTGGTTTGGCTGAATTATCCAATTGGAAAATTAAAATAATTATGANATATTTATTTCAATTGTCTATTAGTGACAGATAAGCAATTTGAATTCCATTGTTGTGATTAAGTATTGCTTTCTAAAATCTTAGTTTGTAGTTCTAATATTGCTCCCTGTGCGATCGATATTTATGACTCCATTAGAGCCCTATATTACTTGAGCGATACGTATACTTACGTTGATATGTGTGACTTTACCATTATTGAATATTTTATATATACATCTTTATCGAATATATAATCGTTATTAAGTTTTTGGTGTTGTTGTTGAGGAATTAAATCTTCTAGCAGCAGTATTAAATACTTGTATTTTTAAGCATATATAAAGTCACTAGGAATTAAATCTTCTAGCAGCAGTATTAAATACTTGTATTTTTAAGCATATATAAAGTCGCTGTCAATGTGATTCTAAAGAGAGATTAAAATTTCTTATCTACTTCACAAATATTTCATAATTAAAGTCTATAAGCAAACAAAATCTGACCTCAACTTCTTGCTAACTCAAGCACGAGAAGAGTAAGAAAAACCCCGAGGCAAAAGCTTCCAACTGTAAGCTCCACCAATTCTATATCCTAAATCTTCCAAACGAAAAGNAAAGTGTTTAAAGTGAATGGTTATAGACTGAAACCTTATTTTATAGGGGATCAGCATAATTTAATGAAGCAATGATGTTGGGTCAACCAGAATAAGCACTGGTTACGTCGGGCTGACGACGTAAAACCAAGCACTTTGTGAGAGGCAACTCATAGTTATCAGTGTGTTTTGCTTTGATTGACGTTTGTGTGTGATTAAGAAAAATTGTGGTAGTATTTTTGAGTTATTATGTGTTAGTATTGATTTTAATACATTATTTAGTGACCTAGACATGTTAGAATGAGAATTTGGACGTTAAGTTGACTGGTGCAAAAATGTGCACTGGCGCTTAAGCGCCAAGATTCTGCGCCTAAGCACGACAGTTAAAAACCATGTGCGAAATTAAGATTCTAGAAGGTTTAACCGCCAATTAGTTTTTAAAAACATGCCAAGACAGTTTTTAGACGTGCCTAGAAGTTATTTGAGGGATTTATGCCTATAAATAGAAGGATTTTGTGAAGGAATTTCACCCCATATCATTTTCAGCCCTAAAAATCTAAAAGAAAGAGAGATTTAGAAAAAATGTCTTTATGGGAGATGGATTTGAAGAAGAAGGAAGAGACCATGAGGAAGAGATTCATTAGTCAAAGTGCACAAGAGTTGTATAACGGTTTCTTAGCCGTTAGTATTGAAGGAATATCGGAAAAGATCAACAAAATTGAGACTACTATGGTTTACTTGAGACCAAGGTAATTGAGATTCATGCCCATCTTGAGTATATTGGATGACAATAAAAAATGGAATTTAGTCATACTAGTTATATAGAGGAAGTGGATAAGGAGATGTTTCTTAAGCAAAAATGGATTGAAGAAGATAATATCAGAGCTCGTCACCACCGTCCTTTTTATCAACTTTATATTTTGATTGCCCTATGAGAGACTAATGAAAGACCGGAGTTTATCCCAACAAATGAAGAATGAAATTAAGTTTTATGTTAGAGTTTGTTTGTTAGGAGTTGTTGTTTAATGTGTTATGTGTTAAGAGTTAAATACTGTTTTTTGGAGTTTATGTTTGTTAGGTGTTTGTGCTTAGAAGATTTTCCCATCCAAGACTATTTGGAGTGAGAATTAAGTGTTAAATGTATTTGTAATAGATTGTGAATTAATATATGTGTTTGTTTGTGTGAAAGTTAGTGTTATTTTTAGCCTCGAATTGAATTGAGTTATATGGAGAATTTTGAGAGAAAGGAGAGTTGTAGGAGATGAAAATAGTCTTAGTGCAAAGTAAGCGTGCTGGCAATTTTGCCCTATATAATATTTACGAAATTACTACATTAAAATTAGTTATATACTCAACAAGGAAAAATTTTAACATTTTTTTAGTTGATGGTAAATTTGTGCAATAGTATGTTTCCTTTATGGTTATTAATTACATAGAACAGATTTTATTATTATTATATTGTTGTATACACAAATACACATATATACCTAAACGTGGCTTTTTGTACGGAGTCTCATATGAAGGCTAACATGACTCACAAATCTTCTCAGCCCTTATCAAAAAATTAGGTAGTTTTGCTGAACTGAGCCTACCTGGCGAAATGGCTAAATCGGACTCGCATGTCAAAGTGGTTAAATTAAGCTCACCTTCCGAATTAGTTAAATTTAGCCCACATAAGTGGCTAAATTCAGCCCACCTGACGAACTGGTCGAATCGAACTCCCCTACCAAAGTGGCTAAATTAAGCTCATCTACTGAAGCCTCCTGACTTGTATCCTATGTGGGGGCGATTTAGCCTATCAGAAATGATATATTACTTGCAATGACGCAAATCCATCATTTTTTAAAAGTATAATCTGACATCTGCATCACAGACTTTTTACGAAGGCATCCTTGCTGGCACAATGCAAAACCAAATATATTTTTTATTTATTCCGACTTGCCAGAGTTTTAAGCTCGATAGATCAAATCCGAGAAACTCTCTCAAGCATCACATTCCTCTATTTCTTCCGTCTTTCTTTTAAAAAATAAGTTTTTGATAAAGTATAAATACTCATGAATAATACAAGACCATACATTCTAATCTAAAATGATTCAACAATTACATTTTTTTTTTTTTGATTTAAGCATATCAAGTTTTATACATGTTAGATCATTATAGCTTACATTTGCGGTCTTATAATTAGCGTGATACTATGAAATATAATTATATTTACTTAATTGCTAAATAATATGAGTTTTTATTCTTCTCCCCGTACAATCATGATGCATAGATGAATAAGCAGCGCATAAAATTTCAACACTAACATGTAGCAGACGAAAAATTATTTCATACGGAACGGTGTCCGTTCCGGATCATAAATAAATTAAAAAAAAACGGAAATAATCCTGACCGTACGGTCAGACTTAAACACCACACGCAGAGATACATATATTGTCCGTCTGCAATAATTTCTCGTAGCAGACGAGAAAAGTCCAAGTCTGATGAGTTTCAGTAAAATAAAAGGGCTATAGAAAAGACAGTTACATAAAAAAAAAAATAGCCTTTATTACGTCAACATATCTAAAAGTCATGAAGTCTTAAAAAACACTTACCGTGCAAGTGTCTTTTTAGCAAATAACAAATTCATGCGTGCGACTACCGACCCAATTATTTAACTATAAATTTAGAAATCACTTGTGTCATGATGATGCCACATGACGCTTTAACAAATTGTATTATTGAATAAGAAATACATCTAAATCTAAAAAGTAAGCAGGGAGTTATATTAAAGCACGCCCTATAGATAGGTGGGCCTTATATATACAATCTACTAGTATTAAAGAGGACTCTTCGGTAATACAATGTAACTAACATGGTTATCATTTTTTGTTTGGGGTATTAGCATACATACAACACAATTCTATCTATTTAATATTTAAGACTTTGTTGAATTCAGATTTGTCCAAGAATCAAATTCAAGGAAGAAAACATAAATAGAAGAGAGAGTGAGAGAAGGCATAGAAGAGTGAACAGTAATATATCATATCTTATTCATGAAATGATCTCTATTTATAGGAGAGATGGTATAATATGCTAATATGTTAAATTTTCTTTCCCCCTACTTTAATGAGGATTGTATTGGGATATTTTTTTATAATTTACATGGATAAGTCTATCGTTCAACTACTTTTTGGCTAGATCGGCTAGGTTTATATGGCTTCAAGTTGGCAAGATTAGCTCGATCGGCTGAAATCCGCTTGGTTGGTTGCACTTTATATTGGAGTCGGCTAGTTGATATGGCCCTGATGTTAATCCTTGGCCCCTGATGGGGGCCTTTAGGCTTCCTAAGATGGTTAGAGATTATGTGGAACTGGATCTTCCCTCATATCCTACTTTTTCATAATTGTTTGCTCATATGCCTCTTTGTCTTATTTATGACCGAATGATTCGGCCTCGGATCATTGGGCTGCCTTTTGATTCTACTTGTGTCTCGATAGGCTTTGGCATTGTTGGTTTTGGCTCTGACAGCTTCACTCGGCCATATAAATGAGTCTCGTGATCTTCTATCGGCGGACCGTCCATCGTACTTTTTTTTCCTAGAATGTTAGATCTCATCGTTATCAATATTGGCATATTTTTTACGTAAAGCTAAACATTTATATTTATATTTATATTTATAACACTCAAAATTTTTAACATTGCATAAAAAAAAGTTCACCTAACACCGTCATTATCGAGTCAAATCCTGGATGAAAAAATTGGAGGGTTGCATTAGGCAGTCGACACTCAACGTAAAATTTGTCAAAAAATCATGACATGAATTATTCTTATCATTGTGTAAATGCTATGACATCCCTTGAAAGAGACTCGTTATATGACCAGAATAAGGTGAAAAACGTGCAAAGGCCCGTCATCCGGGTGTAGTGTCAAACAAGCAAAAGTTCCCACATTACAGATGAATGCGGATAAAGAAGTTAGTCGTATGAAGATAGGATCTTGTAATATATTGACTCTCACAGGTAAATTAATGAATTTAATTGATATTATGATTCATTGAAAGATAAATATCTTATGTATTCAAGAAATTAAATGGGTTGGAGAAAAGACTAAGGAGATTGATAACTTAAGTTTTAAAGTTTAGTATTTATGTATGAGTCGCACTAGAAATGATGTTAATGTAATTATAGATAAGAGTTCGAATGATAATGTTGTAAAAATTAATAGAATTAGAGATAAAATTATAGCATTTAAGATTATTATTGGTACTAAGATTTTAATATTATAAATGTTTATGCTTCTCAACTAGGTTTAGATATAGACTCTAAAAAAAATTCTAGAATGACTTAGAAGACTTAATACAAATGATACCTCTTGAAGAAATAACTTTTATTGGAGGAGATTTAATTGGATATGTCTGTAGAGTGGTAGAAGATTTTAGAAATATTTATGGTGGCTACAATTTTGGAGTGATTAATGTAGGTAATCATATTTGATTTATTTTAGTTTAGCGTATGATTTTGTTATTGTTAATATTTTATTCAAGAAACTAGAGGACAATATTATTACTTATATAAATGGATCACATAAAACACAAATTAACTATTTTCTTATGAGAAGAAGAGAACGTCGAAAATATAAAGAATGTAAGGTCATTCCAAGTGAGGATATAAGTACTCGACATCGATTATTAGTTCTAAATTTTAAAATGAAGAGTTATAAAATAAAAAAATACTATGAATCATTGTCGTAGAATTAGATGGGTGCACCAAAAAGAAAAAATAAATATTTTTTTATGAGTAAACATCAAGATTCAAGGTTTGAGATGTTCATGAAAAAAAAAATTATGTGGGATAAAGTAACAAACAATATTAAACAAGTGGCAAGATGTACTTGAAGCATCAAAAGAAAAAGTTTCTATAAATAAAAATAATTGGTTGTTGAATAATAATATGCAATAAAAGATAAAATATAAGAATATAATAAAAATTGATTTACATGTAAAAGATAGAGAATTGAGAAAAATATAAAATAATCCGTAGAGTCTAAGAGAACAATCTATGATGCTAAAAACTATGTTTTTAGTGATTTTTATAATTGATTAGATACTAAAGAGGGTGAATAACATGTGTATAAACTAGCCAAATAACGAGAATAAAAAAGTAAAGATTCAACTCAAAAAATATATTAAAGATGAAAATCAAAAAATGTTTTTTCTTAAAAAAAAATATTCAACATATGTGGGTGAGTTATTTTGATAAACTTTTAATGAAGTTTCTGAAAATATGATCCACCTTAGTGATCTTAATATTATTAATAATAAGAAAATGTTTCATTTTCACCGCTGCATTAGTAAAAAAGTTTATGAGGTTTTAAAGAAAACCAAGAATAGAAATGATAAAGTGTAGAAATATATAGGAGATTTGGAAGTTTCTTGGTTTACTAAATTCTTTAATAATATTTGAAAAACTAAAAAGATGTCTGAAGAGTAGTGGAAGAGTATTTTGGCCCCAATTTTTTAGAATAAAAGAAATGCACAAGAGTGTGCAAAATATAGAGGAATTAAATTGATGTGTCATACTTTAAAATTATGGACAGGGTAATTGAACATAGGTTAAGACGTATTACAAAGATTTCTCAAGATCAATTTGTATTTATATCGGGCAGGTCTAGTATGGAAGCTATACATTTATTGAGAGGTTTGCTAGAGAAGTTTAGAGAGAATGAGGATCTACATGTGGTGTTTATTTATTTAGAAAAAGCTTACGATGAGATTCCAAGAGATATCTTTTTTTTAGAAAAAACTAAGTGTTGCCATGCAAGTAAATTTCCTTTTTTTTANTATCCCACCTGAAACCAGAAGTAATTTAGCAAACTTTCATTATACAGCATATAAAGACAAAATAAAATAAAAATAAAAATTCAATTTCAGATCAATCATAATGACAACATGGGAAAAAAATCAAATTGCAAAAGAATAAAAAAATTACAAAAAAAAAAAAAAAAGACTTGATTCAGATTTCTGTATATGTTGATCACTAAGCAATTCATCAGGGCAAAAGATTAAAAAAAAGAACTTTGGGCCACATTATACAAGCAGAAAATTGATGGGAAATAATTGATAAATGAGAGGTTAGAGACATACTAACCATGGCTTTATTATTAGGAAAAGCAGGATAAATCNGCAACATTATACAAGCAGAAAATTGATGGGAAATAATTGATAAATGAGAGTTTAGAGACATACTAACCATGGCTNCAAGAAATTGCAATTTACATATCTTGTCGAATCATCTAGTATTTTAATTGCCTTCTCATATAAATTTTAGTGCTCGTTTATCTAATATATATAAAGTAAGCATTCATTAATCTTAATGATTAAAAAAAAATAGTGATTTAATGAGTTATATCTGTCTGATACATAAGCCATAAAAACTGTAAAATTTTATTTTGTGTAGACTTTGGAATTGAGCAGGATAATCTCATTAATATGAAAGTGGACGTAAAAGTACAGATTACATGATTTCTAACATAGGAAAGATATAAAATAGAAAAGACATACAAATAGAAAATACATAAAATAGGAATGAAATATATAAAACAGGTAATATACGAATACGAAATAAATCAATGTTAATAACTCTAACACTTTCCCTCAAGTTGAAGCATAGATATCAATCATCTTTCACATGAATTTGAACTTGGTCAAATAACAGTTGAGGAAAATTCTTTGTGAAAATATCTGCTAGTTGGCCAGTGGAAGGAACGAATGGAACATAAATTTCCACATAACTAAGCANAAAGATGGGTAAGGGTTTGCATAAGATCACAGTTATCTGAACTTACCATAATGTTAAGACTGTCTGACATGACTGAGTTGCCAAGCTGTAACTCTCGATATTTTGGTCCAGGTTTCAACCCAAGGGATACAGCTTTTTCTGGATCAAACTTTCCCTTAATGTCAGGTAGCTCACAAGCGTAGACCACAGCAACATCACCAGGCTTCATAGATGAGCCTATTTTATCAAATCATCCACACAAGCATGGGAATAAAAAAATTAGCATTTTTTTCTTTTTTTCATTATCTACTTTTTTATGAACCTAAAGGTCAAGTTAGAATGTCATAAAATGTGTAAAAGCAACTTTAGACCTCCAGAGCAATTTGGCCTCAAGAGAATTGCTGACAAACGGATAACCTCATCATCTATAAGAACAATTGGATCAACAGAACAACCCAAATTATGATCCAAAACTGCAACTCCATTAGCGCTTTGCTTTTCCCCAAAGCTGTGAGCGTGCACCATGGCGGCATTTGGAATAAATGAAAGCATGGCATCAACCAGATATTTAAGGTCAGAAGGACCCCAGACATTAATCTGCTTTGCAATGAAAGCGGATAAAAGCTGCAATTATAACAGGTAAAAATATCACATGGCACTGTAAATGAAAAGCTAATAGACTTACTGACATTCCCTCCTCTCCTATCCCGGCTAGAGTAAGCAGAAGACCTGTCATACCAAGAGAAAAAAAAATCAATTATTTACATGCAAACATTAAAATAAAATGTCTATTATCATCCTTGAGAAACTTCTATACAGAAAAATAAACAAACATTAGTCCAGACCACAGTTTAAAATGGTGGTTCACAAAAGAAAAATTTATCATTTATTTTTCTTCTTTTGTCCAAAGGTGCCCTTGCTTCGGGATGACATGGGGAAACCATAAGCACTAACCTGGAAGACCTCCGGCAGTTTCTGATGACACTCTAGTTAAGAATATATGATCAACCTAAAGGAAAAAGAAACATAAGTACTAAAAATATGTTGGCTAAGTTTTAATAATGAAATATATGGAGCATTGTAAGTAAAAAAAAACTGTGCATAGCAAATAAATCAGCAGAAACTCATAACATAATCATACAACTTGAACAGCAATAAAAAACAGTAAAGCTTCTTCATATTGCATTCACAGTACCTTCGATAACTTGATTTTGTGCTCTGTGCAGAATCGTTGCAATCCCTGAAGCATGAGTAACACAATTGGTGAGTAATTAATTGCTCGGTAGGACAGATGTCAAAAGATACGCCCGAAAAAATTTCCTTCTCAAGTCTACATGAAACAGTGATAAAACTAAACGACAGTGGTATTCTAATATAACTGATGTGGTATGCAGCTTATGCTACAGCCGAGATCAGGCAGAAAGCCAAGCCATGTTTCATTAGTCATCTATTAGATTACTTCAAAGGATGAAACCTCTAGCCTCTCCCTCTCTCTCTCTCTCTCTCTCTATATATATATATCATCATATTATACCTCTTTGAAATGATTGACTGGGCCGCACGGCCCCCACTATCAGGGAGAGAGAGAGAGAGAGAGAGAGAGAGACTGTAATTTAATAATATTTTATGTAGCATTCAAATGAAAAAATTGGAAAAATGAGGTAGCAGAAAATCAAACCTAAGAAATTGGAATAAGGCCATTGATGATTATAATTTTAAAGCATTTGAGTGGTTCTAGTAGACACTAATGCCGACAAAATATGCCCAAGTTGGGGCTGGCCAAAACAACAATTTATTGCATGAAAGTGAACATTTGTTGCAAGCCAATCTATAGATTGGTCCAAAGTAATTTATATTTAAAAAAAAAAAAAAGAGTAAAGTGCCAAAACAATCCCCGACTATTTACATGTGACCGTTTTAGTACCAGACTTTATAAAAGGATCAAAATAGTCCCCAGACTCTTTAAACTAGGGCTGAAATAGAACTATTAGAGCTCAATTTTAAAATAGTCAGTGAGAATTTTGGCCCTTCTATAAAATCTGGAACTAAAATAGCCCCATGTAAATAATCGGGGACTTTTTTTGACACTTTGTTCTTAAAAAAAAAAGCATTGTAGGTGCAAAAACAAGAACAACAATTTTCCTACTTTCTAAGCAATTTAGGATTTTAATAGAAAGATCCACNAAAATCTGGAACTAAAATAGCCCCATGTAAATAATCGGGGACTTTTTTGACACTTTGTTCTTAAAAAAAAAAAGCATTGTAAGTGCAAAAACAAGAACAACAATTTTCCTACTTTCTAAGCAATTTAGGATTTTAATAGAAAGATCCACAAAACACTTAACTTGAAAGCAAATCTGAGTCCTAATAAAAACTTGAAATGGACCATATTATCTTCTTTCTTGTATCATCCAAATCCAAAAAAAAATTGATTTTTATCAAATGAAATTTTCATGATATATATTATATTCATTCTCATACCATTCAGAAATAGAACAAGTCATTTTCATGAAATAAAAATTTCACTTGAAGAAGAAAAATGAATATTTTTTGGACAATGAAACTTGCAAGGAGTTTAGAATTATTTGCAGCAAATTCATGATTTCATTCCTTTCAAATTTATCCATCTTCTAATCTCTTCAATCTTCATCTAGTGGCGCCTTTATTGATTTGGTGTTAGTTCAGATGCTAGATGGCAATTGTAAATGAAGTCAAAATTGGTGATCTAGATCAAGCAACATATTCAAGAAATTGCAATTTACATATCTTGTCGAATCATCTAGTATTTTAATTGCCTTCTCATATAAATTTTAGTGTTCGTTTATCTAATATATATAAAGTAAGCATTCATTAATCTTAATGATAAAAAAAACAATAGTGATTTAATGAGTTATATCTGTCTGATATATAAGCCATAAAAACTGTAAAATTTTATTTTGTGTAGACTTTGGAATTGAGCCGGATAATCTCATTAATATGAAAGTGGACGTATAAGTACAGATTACATGATTCCTAACATAGGAAAGATATAAAATAGAAAAGACATACAAATAGAAAATACATAAAATAGGAATGAAATATATAAAACAGGTAATATACGAATAGGAAATAAATCAATGTTAATAACTTCTAACACTTTTCCTCAAGTTGAAGCATAGATATCAATCATTTTTCACATGAATTTGAACTTGGTCAAATAACAGTTGAGGAAGATTCTTTGTGAAAATATCTGCTGGTTGGCCAGTGGAAGGAACGAATGGAACATAAATTTCCACATAACTAAGCATCGCCTTAATAAAATGACGACCAATCTCCACATGTTTGGTACGATCATGTTGGGCCAATTATTGACAATGTTGATGGCGGCTTTACTATTACAGAACAAATGCATAGGAAGAGTAGACCGGCATACATAACTCGCAGAGCATGATGCGCAACCAAAAGACTTCACATACTCCAAGGGACATAGACCGAAACTCTGCTTCAACACTATTCAGAAAAACAATGGACTGCTTTTTTTTTCCATCTGAGAAGGTTTCCCCACACAAATGAACAATAACCTGAGGTAGAACGCTGATCATGGACGAACCCAGCCCAATCGACGTTCGCATAAACAACAACAGAGCAAGAGAAGTGACGAAAACAAAAAACATGAGCCCGGTGTGCTTTTCAAGAAGTGGAATTTGAGCTACAGCAGTGAGGTGCTGCTCGTAGGGATCATGCATGAACTGACTGACAACACCAATGGTGTGACAAATGTTCGGGCGTGTATGGGCTAGGTAAATGAGTTTCCCCACTAGAAGTTGGTAGTATGTCTTGTTCACCCGAACTGCATTGGGAACATCTGCCAACTTCTAACTAGGATCTATTGGAACAACTACTGGTTTGCAAAGAAGTAGCTTGGTCTCAGTCAGAAAAATCAGTCACATATTTGAGTTGGGAAAGGCTAATGCCCCGAGAGGACCGAGCTACTTTCATACCAAGAAAATACTTGAGAGAGCACGTCCTTTATCTCAAAGGATGCGGCCAGAATAACTTTGGGAGATTCCAAAGCAGGTTGATCGTCACTTGTGAGAATGATGTCATCGACATAGACGATGAGGATGACAATACGGTCATCAGATGAGATTTGTAAGAACATCGTGTGATTAGATTGGGTTTGAGAGAAACTATGGCCCACAACAACTCGTGTAAACTTGTCGAACTAGGCCCAGGGGGTTGTTTCAATCCATATATAGATTTTCGCGGTCTACACATTTGTCCACAGAAACAGGTTGAGTCAAAGCCCGGTGGGAAAGACATATACACCTCCTCTGCGAGATCATCATTAAGGAATGCATTTTTGACATTCAATTCGAGTAAGGGTCAATCCAGATTCACGACAAATGATAATAAAACCTGAATAATGTTCATTTTAGCTACCATAGCAAACATCTCCTCATAGCCAACTCCATATGTTTGTGCGTAGCCTTTGGCGACCAATCTTGCTTTGTTGTGTTCAAATGATCCATCGGAGATAAATTTGGTGATGAAAAATCCACCAACAACCCACAACTTTCTTTCCTTGAGGAAGATCAACATCCTAAGTATGATCTCGCAAAAGAGCATTCATCTAGTCCATAAATGTCGCTTTCTAAGATGGGTCAGCCAATGCTACCTAAATAGTGGATGGAAGACAACAATTCGTAAAAAAAGTGACAAATGTTTTGTAACTCGGTGATAAATTGTGGAAAGAGAAGTACTTTGCCAAGCAAAAAAAGGAGCATTCCTGATTGCGTACCTCGATATGAGAATTCAACTCCTCATTCAGAGCATGAGTGATCCATGTAGGTTGAGAGAGTGTAGTTCGGGGAATGTCAGTCGGAGCGTATTCCAAAAACTACAGCAAGTCAACAGGCTAAAGAGTAGGGGCATTATGACAAATCTCGCGTGAGAGTTTGGTACGTCGCGTGTAGACACGAAGAGTGGATGAAGGAGATGTTGGTATCGTTGTTAGCGGATCTGGTGGGACAGAGGGTTCATTGGATTCAGTGACAAGAGTAGGTAAAATATCTAAGGGAGTCGAAAAAGGAACAGTATCGAGAAATTCCAGCTCCCACTACTCAAAACAGTTTTAGGGAAGTAGAAAACTCTTTAAAAAAAATAGACATCAGCACTTACATAGAATTTGATCAAGGCACTGATAGCCTTTTGAGTGACACATATCTGAGGAAGATACATTTGATTGAACGGGGATCAAGTTTACTACAAGTTTGAGTAGTGTTCTGAAAAAAGACCGAGAATCCAATTTTTTTGGGGTCAAACGTGGAGAAGAACCGATTGGTAGGAAAACACAACATCAAGATGGATAACAAAGTCTGAAAGTTGTGGGTTTTTTTTTACTCTACTAATGAGAAATGTAGCAGTAAGTGCGACGACATTCCAAAAAATATTTCGAGGNCATTTGATTGAACGGGGATCAAGTTTACTACAAGTTTGAGTAGTGTTCTGAAAAAAGACCGAGAATCCAATTATTTTGGGGTCAAACGTGGAGAATAACCGATTGGTAGGAAAACACAACATCAAGACGGATAACAAAGTCTGAAAGTTGTGGGTTTTTTTTTTACTCTACTAATGAGAAATGTAGCAGTAAGTGCGACGACATTCCAAAAAATATTTCGAGGCATTAGATTGAAACATAATAGAGTGAGAAACTTCAAAGTGTCATTTTTTCCACTAGACTATCCTATTTTGTCAAGGGGTATCCGTACAGAAGTTATGATAAAGGATGTCCTTACTTACCAAGAATTCTCCTAATATAGAGTTAAAATATTCATGGTTATTGTCGATTTAACNTATTTCGAGACATTAGATTGAAACATAATAGAGTGAGAAACTTCAAAGTGTCATTTTTTCCACTAGACTATCCCATTTTATCAAGGGGTATCCGTACAGAAGTTATGATAAAGGATGTCCTTACTTACCAAGAATTCTCCTAATATAGAGTTAAAATATTCATGGTTATTGTCGATTTAAAGAACTTGAAAGTAGTCTCGAATTGGATCAAAATTGAGTAAAAAATTTTTAAGGTAACCACCACTTTAGAATTGTCTTTTAATATATAAACCCAAGTTATCCAAGCGAGGTCGTCAATCAAGGTAAGAAACCACTGTTTATTGGTATAACTCAGAGTTTGAGAAAGTCTCTATAAATCACTATGAATCAGTGGAAAAGGAGCGGAATGAGTGTGAGAGTGGGGTGAATATGGTACACATTAATTGCTTAGCTAAATGACAAATCTCACATTTAAAACTAAATAGATTTTTTTAAAAAAAATCAAATGATATAATTATTTCAAATAGTGAAAACTAGGATGACCCAACCGACAATGTAAAAGCATAACAGAACATTCAGTGGACCGGTAAAAACTACAACTATGGAATCGAGTCTCTGTGTCATCAATGTTTATTCCTGGAAGAAGTAGAGGCCAACTATCTACTTAATAGTTTCAATCTTCCTCCCCAAACAACAGTCCAGAAAGACAAACATCATGAGAAAATTGAGCAACGCAATCAAGGTAATATGTCAACTTAATGACCGACAAGAGGTTATACTTCAGCAAAGGAACGTGTAACACAGATCCCAAAGTTTACCTGACTGTAAGAACAACAAGCTCTTTACCCACAATGAAACTTCAAAAGTCATCGACAATTTTTACGGTATCTATCCCGAAGCGCGGAGAATTATGTCTAGAAGGCTTGTGAACAGCCACACAGTCATATGGTATGTGGCTTCTGAATCAATAATCCACAGAATAGTAGAATCAAAAGCAGTGAGTGCCAGAAAAATGTTACAATGACGAACATGTGAGGTTGACGAGTTGGAGGAGAACTGACTATATCCAAACAATTTAATTAAGTGTTCCATCTAACTTTTGATGGAGTCTAGTGATTCTGAGATGGTCAAAGTGGGGATTAGTTGCACAGTGGTGGATTTTGAGGTTGTAGCTAGTCCTTTAGTAGCGGAGGATTTAATCGAAGACTTACTCGTTGGTTTCCCATGGAGCTTCAAACACTTGTCATGGGTATAATAAGGTTTGTGACAGAAATCACATGTGGAGTGATTGGCGCATGAAAGCGTGACAAAGTGTTGAGTAATATTGAAGACCAAGGTTGAAGGTTCAACTGAAGGAGTGGAGGTGCAAAGCATAACAAGTCTCCGGCTTTCTTCTCAGTGAATTTCGGTGAATGTTGCCCGAGCTAAAAAAAGAGGATCACGACTAAGTAGACGTACCCAGACTTCATCCAGATCCATATTTAGGTCGGCCAGGAATTGGAACACGTAATCTTTTTCCACAATTTTTTGGAAGAGAAAAAGATAAGCAGGAGAGTTTCAAGTAAAGTCGTAGTAAATATTGCATTCCATCCATAAGGCTACCAAGTTATTGTAGTACTAGGTCATTTTTCATTTGTCCTTGATCCAAATTTCACCTCATGAATCTTATTAGAGACCTCATAGAGTTGGCTAGAATTATATATGTCCGAGTAGGTATCGCAAATGGTAGCCCAGAGGGCATTCACAGACGGATGAAATACATATGAATGACCAATTGAGGTCTCCATAGAATTAATCAACAATGATATAATCATGGAATTCTGCACTTCCCATGTTGCATACGTCGGGTTAGTTTTCAGAGGTTCACAACCTGTATTTACCTCGACCTTTGATGAAAAATAACACAGCTCGAGAGCATTAGAGGAAATTAGAGTTGTTGAGTTTATAGATGGTGATCAAAAGGTTCATATGACTTTCAGGTCCTTCGGTCTGCGGAGAGATTGTGGTTGGTGTCAATACTTCGATAGACTCAAGTACCCCGTCGAAAGGGAGCATGGTGGTGGAGTCTAATATGATTCCGACCGAGCCAAAGGTGAGGTTGGATAGCTGATACATCTAAAATATATAGTGTTTTTATAGACATTTTTATATCTATTTTTGAGATATTGCGCTTAATGAATGATATTTATGTGTTTTTCTTGCAATTACAATGAAGTGTATGAAAAATGCTAAAAGAAGTGAAAATGAGTCAAATTTGGAGCAAAAATGAAGAAAGATGCAAAAATGAACTGGGGTGCCTAAACGCCCGAGTCTGATGCCTAAACGTCAGAGGCTCTGCACCTAAGCGCAAGGTACCCCACGCTTAAGCGCCAAAAGTAGTTACTTGATGATTTATTTAATTGGAGCGGATTTTTGAAGAGAAGTTTGAAGCAACCCTTGNAAAATATTTTATTAATATTGACTTCATCTTGCAAGTACTTTAGTTTAGTTAATTAGTTGTTTGCTTTATTTTCAATTATAAAATATTACAAAAAGAACTAAACTTTCATTCATATTTTAGCATCTTAAGTTTAAATAAGAATATATTGCTAAGTAAATTTTGTTATCTAAATTTAGTCCTTGTGGATTCGATATTCGAGATTTAATCAGAAAGTTTTATATTACTTGATAACGATATGTATAATTGCGTAGTATCTTATATTTAAATATTATAATTGCATTCTTATTTGCTTCATGATGAAATATTTCCTTAGTTTTTTCTTTGGATCAAATTTTTGACATTGTTGCAAATTAATAACTATTAAGAAAATTAATTATATAATCGCATACATCGCATTTTACATCTATATATATATACAATCGGGATCAGTAACCCCGACATAGAAGGATTCCAAAGGCAGGAGGAGAGTCGGCGGTAGGAAATCCTACCAAGAAGATCAACAACGGTAGGCCCTGCAGATAAGTAAACAACAAAACAGGAGAATTCTGTAGGAATGAGATTTAGCCTACTGAGGGAGGTCCGGCGGCTGGAAAATCCTGTAGGAAGGATCAGCGGCTGAATTCTGTCGGGAAATAGTGACGGGAGAGAATGCGGGGAAGCTAGCGACTGAAAAACTGCAAGAAGAGGGAAACCGGTGGCTAAAAAACTGCAAAGGAAGAAAGCCTGCATGAAGTTTCGGCCATGGGAAGAAGGGAAGAAGGCTGGCAGCTAGGGTTAGATCCTTGACTTTGATACCATATAGATCTTCGGAATTGAGCAAGAAAATCTTATTGATAAGAAAGGGGAGGTATAAGTACATACTAATGACTCCTAACATAGAAAAGATATAAAATAGGAAAGACAGAGAAATAGAAAATACATAAAACAAGAAGGAAATATATAAAAGAGGAAATAAATCAATGCTAATAATTTCTAACATTTTGCATTTTAAGTAATCTGCCACAGCAATTCTCCAAAATCTGCCTTTCAAAGCCAAAGACAGTAGTAGTTGAGTTCCAATTTTATAATCAATAATTCCAAATAAACTAGTTTTCATATGTTGTCATTTACTTTGATTGATTTGTAGTGATTACTTCTAGGCACGTTTTCATTTTCATTTAAAAGCATTTGAATTCTATCAAAAGATTCTTATGTTAGATAAAAACGATTAATTCATGAAAAACAACAATTTG
>JXCR01056889.1:75102-94796 GCA_002079205.1 Phalaenopsis hybrid cultivar | reverse complement strand
AGTAATTGTAAGGTATTGGCAAAACTTTTTAAAAAATATTTAACTAAAGCTTAAAATGTAAATTTAATTAATGTTGGCAATTAAGAATCATTTTAGATAAAAGACAATTTTTTGGTGGATGAAATATTTCATATGAATCACTCTTTGGACAATGCGAACAGACATATTAATAATAATAATAATAACTTAAATTTATTTAGAATGGATTTAATTTGGAATTAGTGTCCTACAGTTTTAATTATATTTGTATATTATATTCATTTCAAAATAAAATTAATAATTTAGATTCTTTATCAAATTTACAGACTACCCCAGGCCTAGTGCAGCACTTTTTATTTTTTTATATTTTCAAAATTCTCTCATATGAAAGTCAAGATTAACCACACTTAGGGTCTATATTGCAATGTATGAGATTTAAGTTACTAGGATTTAGCAAGCAATTTTTTCCGTCAAGATGTCCGCACGTCTGGATGACTATCCACCGGCGGCAACGTCCCCCGCCGATGATGTGTATGACGAAGTAGCTACCGGTGGTTGGATGAACCGAATATTTTCTTCTCTTATAGTCATAAACGATGATCCTTTTAACATAGAACTCTTTTGTCATTTTACTCAACTGAATGCTGGGGAGGATTTGGATTTGTCTGTTAGTAGATATATACTTTTTAGCAATTTTAAAAATAGCAGCTACCGTTAGAAAGCATCATTGAAAAACCTTAATTCAAACTAATGTATCTATGCAACAAAAAATAAGCGAAGTTCACATACTTGAGGTTTTATTTGGGGCGACTGAAGTTTCTTAAGAAGATGGATGTAAAATTGTGACTTGCAAAAATAACTTCAAAAATCAGATAACAGCTATTTTACAACCACCATAATATAATATGTCAGGTTGAAAAAAATAGTTTCTCATCACAGAAATTTCAAGAATCAACAAGTAAGTAATTTTTCAGACAGACTGTCTTGACAGTCTGAAATGTAAAGCAGACAAAAGCTATCCCATCTCTCTCTCTCTCTCTGTATCCTTCCTATAACTAGGGTACACATATATAAATAAATAATAAGAAGATTAATTACCAATTATTTAATGTGGTTCACGGACACACAACATTATTCATCTTAACATTTATAAAAGAGAAATGGAAAATTGCACCCCCATAAGATCATCACGGGCATTTGAATTTCCATGAGCTCGATATACAATATAACTATAAAAATCATATAACAAATTCATCAAAATTAACGAATCTTTGCTTCCCCCGTTAAATTGATAACTTCAGCTCCAAATCCAACTCTTGCAAGTTGCTCGAATCCGATACTTGGCTGTTTGACCCGGCAGAATAGCTTCTGTCATTCCTATTTCTCCTCTGCACAAAATCCTGAAAAATAACTTAAATCCCTTTATATCCATAACTACAACTATATATATGTCTGTGTCTATGTGAAAATTTACTTGCATACCACGTAACTTTTATGTGTTTACATTTATAAATGTATGCATGAAAGATGTGTTTCACTTGTGAAAAGATAATAAAGATGGCATTTTTGATGTGATGTTAAAAATTTAAGTGATATGCATGTAAATATGAATGCTTAAGGGTTAAATATGTAAATACTTAGATTCATTCCAGCATTTGTATTTCAACCAACCTCCATGAGTGGCAAAGTCACTGGTCCAAAATGGCTTGTCTGTGATACACTGCCGCTTCTATTTGGATGAAACCTAGCAAGCAAAATGGTATGACATAACAAAACTTCATTTCAAGCAAAATGAAAGTTGTCAAAGTTGATATATCATTAACATTATTGTTGACAATATTACATAAAGTATGTTATGTTAATGTTGGCCAGCACTCAGCAATCACCTTCAGTCCTCGTTTTATAAAAATTTCACATGCATAGTTTCGGTGCTGAAATTTTATTAATTCTACTGCAGGAAGAAGCATGGTTAATCAAATAATACACAAACCCTAGTTTGAGTCTAAAGCAAAGTACCTTGGTGAAACACAGAACTGAGTGTCACCAAAGGTAATATCTTCACCTCTGCTCTCTCCATATCCCACCTGAAACCAGAAGTAATTTAGCAAACTTTCATTATACAGCATATAAAGACAAAATAAAATAAAATAAAAAATAAATTCAATTTCAGATCAATCATAATGACAACATGGGAAAAAAATCAAATTGCAAAAGAATAAAAAAATTACAAAAAAAAAAAAAAAGACTTGATTCAGATTTCTGTATATGTTGATCACTAAGCAATTCATCAGGGGAAAAGATTAAAAAAAAGAACTTTGGGCAACATTATACAGGCAGAAAATTGATGGGAAATAATTGATAAATGAGAGTTTAGAGACATACTAACCATGGTGATATTATTAGGAAAAGCAGGATAAATTGATTGTTGACTGTAATTAGACATCATCTGGCTTTGAATTCTAATTTTTTCAAGCTGAGCCACACCAAGTCCTCTCTGAGGCTGCTTCATTGTTCTATCCATACTGCTTTTCTTTCCTCTCCTTGAACTTCCAGAACTTGATGATCTTCCTCCTCCCAGCTCATTCTCTCCTTGTTGGCCGCTCCCCATCATCTCTTGATGAAGAAAAGTAAAACAAATAGAAGAAAAAGAAGTTGGAAGAGATAGAGAGAGAGATGAGTTATGACAATCTACCTTGCAAGTGAAAGGGAGATGACTCATTTTAAAGGAGAGAACATTGCCTCCGGACGGCCAACGAGGTGTCATGTCACACTCAAATGAGATGTATGACGACGTAGTGTCTGATGGTCCGGAGGCAATATTTTCTTTTTTTTTTTAAGGTTTATTTTAATTAAGAAATATGTGACTTTCTGGACTGGGGATTGGAGAAGATTACATGGAGATATTCTTTACTTTTATGTCCTTTGCCTTGTTGTTGAAGATCTCTCTTCCAATTCTTTCGGTCACTGGAAGCACCATGTGCAATGGATGGCTAATAATTAATAACAAAAGACTGACTTATGGGCAAGATTTGATAGAGATATACTTAGCTTTTAGGGCTTTCTTTCGTTAAATATACCTCATATCACGTTTTAGAACTCAAAAGGCATCTGTATGCTCCATACTCTCTAACTGGTAGATATTGTCGTTAAAAGCCTAGATAGCTTAAAGTTAAGAAAAATTATAGTTTTTTATATATATTTATCTTAAAAGTTAATGCAGCGTCAGCTATATACTACATGATAAAAGAGGCATAAAAACTTGCGTTAATTAAGTTAATGCAATTCATAAATTTAATTTTGTATATTTTGATATATATATATATATATATATATATATATATATATATGTGTATCGAGAGAGAGAATGATTGGCTATCCCTATGTCAGCTAGCATGTTTTGAAGCAATACTATAAAAAGGGTTATTCACATTAATGAGATTCATCACACTAAGNATACTTTCTAACTGGTAGATATTGTCGTTAAAAGCCTAGATAGCTTAAAGTTAAGAAAAATTATAGTTTTTTTATATATATTTATCTTAAAAGTTAATGCAGCGTCAGCTATATACTACATGATAAAAGAGGCATAAAAACTTGCGTTAATTAAGTTAATGCAATTCATAAATTTAATTTTGTATATTTTGATATATATATATATATATATATATATATATATATATATGTGTATCGAGAGAGAGAATGATTGGCTATCCCTATGTCAGCTAGCATGTTTTGAAGCAATACTATAAAAAGGGTTATTCACATTAATGAGATTCATCACACTAAAAAAATTAAGCATATTTGGGTCGGTTAGAACAGAAGCAATTTGAACGCAAATTCGACGATATTTAAATGTTATTGTCAGATCTGCGTCTGATTTACGTTTGATTTTTTTCGCCGTTAATTTAGAGGTCGGTAATTTTATTTATGTACAATTTGCGTCGAAATATTCCAATGCAAATAATTTTCATCGGTTATAGCGTCATATTAGCATCCAATTTGTTAATACGATGCGTGCGTCGAAATTTACGTTTGAAAATATTGGGCGAGAAATATTTGTGTCGGCTTTCCATCTAATTTATATTGGAAAATATCATATAATGTCAAAATATTATTGTTGATTTGACATCAGAATTTGCGTCCGAAAACAGACGCAAATCCGAGACAAACTTATAACACATAAAAAAAAAATTAAAAATATCGATTACATTTCCATAACCTGCACAAAAATACATTTCACATCGCATATCCCGTTAAGCAATGANCGAAATTTACGTTTGAAAATATTGGGCGAGAAATATTTGTGTCGGCTTTCCATCTAATTTATATTGGAAAATGTCATATAATGTCAAAATATTATTGTAGATTTGGCATCAGAATTTGCTTCCGAAAACAGACGCAAATCCGAGACAAACTTATAACACATAAAAAAAAATTAAAAATTTCGATTACATTTCCATAAACTGCACAAAAATACATTTCACATCGCATATCCCGTTAAGCAATGGTCATATCATAGATAAAATCTCTAAAAAGTATCATTATTAAAAGTAAGATAGTGTAAAAAATAGTCCCAAATAAGAATATAAAAGTTAATCCAAAAAATTATATAACAAATGTTTAGCATAATATTTACAAAAATAAAAAACATAAACAAACGACTAATCTATTCCATCCTCCTCCTCATCCTTCTCCTTCTTGCTTGCCTAAGATTTATGCTAATGTCTCCGTCATGTGCGCTATAGAGTTCTCGACTCTATGTTGGTCTTCTAGCATTTGCTTGCGCAACTGACATATCTCTTCGTTCATTGCAACCACTTACCTGACAAGAGCCTCCTGGTCTGGCTGTGAGGAGCTCAGAGAATTAAGAATGGGAATACGACAGAGCTAGACCTCGAAAGGTATGCCCTTTTCTCCAAGGCCATAAAGCCTTCTCTTCTTCCTCCCTGCCACATGTGTCCAAAGCTCGTACTTGGATTGTGCAGTGGTAGACAAATTACCACTGTTGTTGGCAGAAGTTTGGGCCTAAGTAGCAAAATGCCTCTCTCGGAGCCTTGTACTCTTGCATAATGAATACTAGTGTTTAATTGATACGTTCAATAATAAAAAACTTTTAATTTAAGTTTTTTAACTTATGACAACCTGCAGCAATGCTCTAAGTCCCACTGCGCAACCTTGAGCGTCGATAAGTTCAGATATGCAACTCCACAACGGAGGGAACACAACTCAACTCCTTGGCCTGTGTAATGAACTCATTGTTTTTTTGACAATTCCTACACGGGCCAAGAAGTTGAACCAAAATGAGAAATACGAAGTTGAAAATAAGATTTTGATGTGAGTTTCCATCTTGGAACTAACAAATTAGATTTTGAAGTGAATTTCCATTATAAAGGTGGAAATTAGACTTTGCACTGGAGGATGCAGTGAAAATTCTTACATCATATAAAATATTTTCTTCTAACAACATATTTTTTAGGCGTGCAATCATTCTCGTAAGGAGCCACAATGACTAGAATGTTTAGCTCTATGGTTTTCTTTACAGTTTGAAGCAAAATATAAAACAAATATGCACGTGATACAGTTGAAATAGTTAAAGTTGCAAAAAATATTAGAAAGAGACATCAGAAAGTCTAAATAAACTGTCAGAATTATTTTTTTCTTAATACAAAATAATAAATACGGCTCAAAAATTGACTGATTTTAATTTTAACTCGGATTTCTTTAGTGGCAAGTTATGCTCGAAATCAGAACGTTAATAGCCTACTGAGGTTATTAGGGCTGTCAAAAATTGATAATGGGCGAATATTTATCCTTATTTTCCCTCTAATCTTATATGTCACCATAACTACATCAACTCTTTCACGAGTATATTTCTTTCACATTTTCTCTTCAAGTGTAAAGCCAACAATCCACCTAAGTATTTTTATCTTAAAGTTTCTTACTAGATTACTTCCACACCTCTAAAGAAATTTTGAGAAGGAAGTGTTTCATATGATGAGGGCTTTGTGTGAAAATCTTAGGGTAGGCTAGAGAGAAAGAGAGTTAGTGTGGTGAATTTGGTGCAGACTAATGAGTGAGCGAGTTAGTTTGTGTTGTGTTTGTGGTTTTTTTATAGATTATTAAGATGAGAGTGTGGTGAGTTTTAGTGTGTGCTTATATGAGGGTTTCAGACAGGCTAGTGGATGTGTGTTTGTGTGGGGTTTTTATGTAGGTTAATGTGAGAGAGTTAGAGTGTGTTTGTGTGGGGTTTTTGGGTAGGCTAGTGGGATGAGAGTGTGGTATATTTTGTATGGTTATGGAGTGGAAATGGAAGCAAGAAGAGGTGAGGAAGGCTCTGCCATGGTGGGAAATAGAAAGAAAAGTGGAGAAATGAAAGGAGAATGATCATGAAATGGCTCAACTAAGAGGAGAAATTAAAAGAGGAGAAGATTCACTATAATAATACCCTCTGCATCATGAAAGTCTAACAAAAATTTAAATGGGATGAGAAGAAGGGTTTATACAATCCTTGGAGATGTTTTTGTTTGCTTTTTCTTGGATGTACCTCTGCCTCCATTAAGATGCTCTCAGTTTAGTAAAGAAATGAGAAGGAGAGGAAAGGAGAGGAGAGAAGAGGGTTTGATTACTTTAGGTTGGAGATAAGAGTAATGGAGAGGGAGGGGATTTAGAGGTTTTGGGCAAATGAGGATAATGAGGAGATTTAATTCGGGCTTAGTTGGAATAAGAGGGAATTAAGGAGGCCATTTAGAGGGAGCGAGTAAGGAAAAAAATGGAGGGAAATTTAAAAATAGGAAGGAATTTTTTAATTTAAAAAGTTAGTCTTGGTGGTTAGGGTAAAAAATACAAACATACTTCATTTTGAAGTGAAAAATGCTAGAAGTTAGTTGGTCAAAATAATTTTAAAAAATGTTGTCTCTAGCTCAAGATATTTCAATTTGAAGTAGCTAGGTAGTTATGGGTGGTTGGAGGAGGTTATGACCAAAATTTTGAATTAGCTAGTTTTCAAAATAGTTCTTTAATAAATAGTAAATAAATACTAGACAATATATAAATGGTAAGATTAGGCCTATAAATTTTAAATGAATTGTACGACTCTGCTACGAGCATGATTGACAAACCGTCTTCACAAAAATATAGAAAATGATAAAATTTAATATTATGATTTTCCATATTCATATGATAAATATAAATATGAAATTATAAGATTAATGGTAAAATCATATTTTTTAAGAAATGTACATTTGCGGGATAACTTTATTTCTAGAGCCATTTGACGTCCATTTTTCAAACCATTTTCACTAGAGTGTCCTATACATAATAACCTATTTTATGACTATTTTTTCATATNATGATAAATATAAATATGAAATTATAAGATTAATGGTAAAATCATATTTTTTAAGAAATGTACATTTGCGGGGATAACTTTATTTCTAGAGCCATTTGACATTCATTTTTCAAACCATTTTCACTAGAGTGTCCTATACATAATAACCTATCTTATGACTATTTTTTCATATTTTTTGGAATTTTGGATTTCAAGATATAAATTGTTTTATATAAACTTTGCAAATCAATCCAAATAATTCTAATAATTGTAAATTTACCCATGGCTCATTTTCTAATATAAAATTTCATTAACTTTCCATATTCAGAACTTTCTCATGCATTTTACAATTTGCAAACAGTGAAGAAGAAAGAGAAATAAGAGAATAAAAGAGGGAGAGAGATAAAATAAAAGAGGGTTTTTGGAGGTCACGTCTTGATTTTCTGGTAATTGGCTAGTAAGAAAAATCGACTCAAGGTAGGCTACCGTTACTAGGGGTGCNAAATAAGAGAATAAAAGAGGGAGAGAGATAAAATAAAAGAGGGTTTTTGGAGGTCACGTCTTGATTTTCTGGCAATTGGCTAGTAAGAAAAATCGACTCAAGGTAGACTAGGGGTGTAAACGAACCGAACACGAACGAACAAAGCTTGTGTTCANAGTTAGAAACGGGCTACCGGTGGAGCTACCGGCGGCGAGAGTTCGACAAGGGAAGAGATGACCGACAGACTGGCAAGAAGACCTCACGGTCTGGTTAGGGCAAAGAACAGGGGCTTGGGGAGAGGAAGGAAGCGTATGTGAGGGAGAGTTTAGATTTAGGATTTTAAAAAACTTTTTTTATTTAAAAAATATTATTATTATTATTATTATTATTTTTGAAAGAAAATATCAAATTTTGCGCAATTCATTCGTGCGCGGCGCTCCAACAAAATGGGTGTCATCCCTAGCTAAAATTGGTGTTCCAGATGAGACGGCGCAGTCCGTTTCGTCATCCGGAGCCACCCGGACAAATTCGTCTATGATCGTGCCAAATTAACTTCAATTCCCGCGTGGCGCGTCAAAAGAAATTATTTTGACCCGATCAAAGCCGTTTAACGAGTAAGATGAAAATATTGACATGTCCTCGCATAAGCAATAACCAAAGTCAAATACGACGCTTGCAGTGGCAAGTCAAATGTCGCGCACATCACAGGGTCCCCTTATGTCTTTCAAATTTCTATAGGAGTTCGATTTGAGCTTCAATGTGTCGGCTTTTCGATCGGCTCAATCGAATATTGAAGATCTAAAACCGTCCATATGAAACTACAAGTAGCAAAGAAATGACTTGAATTTCTAAGGGGTGTGAGTCCCAATCTAGTCCTCTAAGATAGTCAAAATAAGAAAATCTTAAGGCTATATCCTAGGGTATCTAGAGAATGGAAGACCTCAAAATGAGGTTAACACCAAATAGGAGCAATAATATTATTTACCCTTACTAGAGATGCTATAATGAACATTGGCTAATTTAAAGTTTGAATAGTTCTGAAGACCAGCTAGACAGGGAAGATATTAGCTCTCACTCTAGAGTTCTCTCGATTCCCTCCACCTGGGGAACAGGGAAGATACTAGCTCTCACTCTAGAGTTACCTCGATTCCCTCCACCTGGGGGCTAACATTCTCTCATTGGAAGATACTAGCACTCACTCTAGAGTTCCCTCGATTCCCTCCACCTGAGGGCTAACATCTCGTATCAAAAACAAAACAATAAACCAAGTTAGGGGCTTTAACCTGTCACTTTAAAGTCCTCTAACTCTACACCCCTCTCACTCTAGAGTTACCTCAATTCCCTCCCACTGGGGCTAACATCTCGTATCAGAACCTAAACAATAAACCAAGTTGGGGGCTTTAACCTATCACTTTAAAGTCCTCTAACTCTACACCCTTCAAAAATTATTTCTAAACCAAGTTGGGGGCTTTAACCTGTCACTTTAAAGTCCTCTAACTCTACACCCATCAATGACTATTTCAAGTTGGGGGCTTTAACCTGTCACTTTAAAGTCCTCTAACTCTACACCCTTTAATGAATATTGCTCTATTTATTTGTTCTCAATCATATGAATAACATTCTCATTCATACAACCTCATGTGATTCTTTCCAATTGTTGACTGAGACAATACTAGCCAGATTCTTACATGTTCTCACAAAAATTCTGATTCTTTCTAATTGTTGACTGAGACAATACCAGCCCAGTCTCATTCATACAACCTCATATGATTCTTTCCAATTGTTGACTGAGACAATACTAGCCCGGTTCTTACATGTTCTCACAACAAATTTTAACAACTTGATTGGTCAAATCAAGAAGTAAATGAAGTGCATGGATTTAAATCATCACAACTTCTTCCATCATTGAAGATCAATACTTTTCACAACTTCCATCCAAAACTTAATTACCTTATCATTTTAAGAAGAAAGATAAAGAAAACTACTCAGAATCCATAGAGAAAACAAAACCACACTTTAGTTTAAAAGAAGAAATCATTGTCAAACTAACATAAAATCTCAATTAAAACCAAAAGTAGTCTCAAAATTGAAAGATAAAAACTTATCTAAAATCCTCCACCAAACTCTTGAAGTTTCTTTGATTCTCTTCATTTACAATAACTCAAAATAAAATAACAAAAAGGATAAAATAAAAGTAAAAATGGTGCCTGAAAATCTCTCCGAACAAACTCCCTAAATGAGAACTTTCAAAACTTTTCAATACTTTCAGGATCTCTTTCAAAGTCTCAATCTTCTTTCTTTTATAATTTTCCAAAAGATGTCTTAGTTTCTCTTCAAAATATGTCTAGATTTGATGTATTTTCACAAGATATGCATCCTTTCGTGATAATTTCGTCTATGGTGGTTATAACCACCTATTAAGCCAATAGGTGTCTCAAAAACCTCTTCAAAATTCACAGAAATCGAATTTACTCGCCCAATAAGCCTCTAGCGCTTAGGCGCAACCTTCTCTATTTAACCGGCACTTAAGCGCCGAATCTGGCGTTTAGGCGTCAAAACTCTTTTGCACATTTTTCACATTTTTACTCCAAATTTGATCTTTTTTCACTCCTTTAAGCATTTTTCGCTCTTTTTGTCTGAATCTGCAAGAAAAACATAAAAAATCCTTTCATTAAAGTGCAATATCTTAAAAATAGGTATAAAAATGTGTCTAAAAACACTATATATTTTAGGTGTATCAGACGACCATGCCAACTAGCAACTACAAACATTCAATAAGTTCAAGTAATGGAAGAACTTGTTGAAAATACCTGACTACTTTTCTGTTGCATTTTCATCATATGATCCGATAGAGTGAACTTCACCTACAACTGTACTCCCCAACAGTTTATGGATATTACAATCAGGTTTCATAGCTCGCAATGCCTTTAAAATTTCTTGTTGTGCCAACAAATCTTTCACTCTTATTTGCCACAATTCAAAGTTCCTCATTTCATCGAATTTCATTATCTTGAATTTTGCACTAGACATTACCATTTGAAATTAATTGTAGAGAGTTTTCCCTGTTTTGTATTGAAACAAAACACACCACAACTAAATTCAAAGAAACCTTAAATTTTCTCTATAAATTGCATCAATTTTCTCACAATTTCCTGTGATTCGTGAATCAAATTTTTCACACGAAACACATTTCCTGTTGGCACAAAAATTTGGCTGAAATACTGCGAACACTAGCCGAACTCCACCTGTCACAATTTCTTCTGCGAACAATCCGCAAAATTCACTAACTCTACCTGTCGCAATTTCTCCTGCGACGAACTTATGAATTCCGCTGACCGAACTCTATCTGTCGCAACTTTTCCTGAGACAAACTTGCGAACTCCGCTAGCCGATCCTCTGTTCGCAAAATGAGACTCCTGTTCGTGGAACTGAACCCCACTTGGTGAACTGATCCACTCGAGCCTTTTATTTGGTTGAGAAGAAACCTAAAATCCTTCACCAGTTCACGCCTGTTTGCTAAGCTCCTAGCTTTGCCCGCGAACCTGCATGCAGCACGAATCGTCAAGCTCCTTGCCTTGCGCAACTGTCGCGCCTCTGACTGCCTATCGCGTGAATCGTCTGTCGCGCGGTCGAAACCCACAACTCCTCTGTCGCGAACTGTTGTGACGCTTAGCAAGGCCCTCTCGTGAAATCGAACTGGAGAACTGTTCGCCTCTGCCACAATTTGGCCTGTAAAGTTCCTTGGCTTGATCGCGACCACCCTCGCGAACCTTCTGTGAAGCCGAACCTCACGCGGAACATTGGATGGAGCCGTTCCTCCTTCTCCCGTGAAACTCTTTCCAAAATTATTCTCCAAGCCGCGTCCGCGATCTCCGCTCCTCCGCGTGTCCGGGTGCGGGCAAGGATTTCCAGGGACTATTTCCTTTAGTGGAAATGAAGATTCCTCTTCTCTGTCACGTACCGCTCTGCGAACAATCACCCGACCTCTCGAGATTGAAAAAACTCGTCGAGATCTGTGTCACAGACCTTTTCTGCTCCGAACTGCCGAATGCAATACCTCGAACTCTGAATTTCGCAATACCCGTGAATCCTTCTTCTTCTTCATTCTTCATGCGACGATCTCCTTCGCTTTAGAACCTCGCTCTGATACCAATTATTGAGAAATTTAGGGCGATAAAATACATAAATCGACACAAAACCAGAAGTACACACAGAGATTTAACGAGATTCAACAAATATGCATACATCCACAGGAGCAGAGCGGCGAATTCACTATTTTAGAGGAGTTACATACCCATAGGGTTACACATCTATTTATAGATAAAATCAATAGATAAATTTACAACACACCCTCGCTCCTCCCAACCCACTAATCCAAGAGACGCATCTCTTCACTCCAACAGACACTCATTTTCATTCCAGGAGACACTCCTCTACATTTCACGATACTCTAAATTTCCTGTTATATGAATCATACCCAACATTAAATATTATCAAATATTACATATTTAAATACTATAAATTACAAATACATCATAAGTTTCACTCTTATTGCCAACGCAGACCAAGAAAAATAAATACCGGCATTAATCAGGATAAATAAATTATGCATATAAGTGCAGAGACTCTGCCAAAGAAACGTGGTTTAATAGCTAGAGAAAGTATGTTCTTAAATTATGATTCAAATCCCCCATAATTTTTAATTAATTTTTAATTTATTTTTATATCTTAAGCTAAAAAAAATTAAGATTTTGTTGCATTGGAAAGAACAGCATAAGGATATCTAACGTAGATTCTGAGCTCCGGCAATAAAATAAGTAATTGCACTCCGTGGCTTCTGTAGAACCAAACAAATACCCATTGGGCCGAAATGCAATTTTTAAGAACTTGCGGTGCTCACGTGACAAATGTGCACTAATTTATCATTTAGGTAAGATTTCCAAGGATTCTATTTGCTTTAAAATAATATTATGGAATGGTTTCGTAAAGATATGAAATAGTAGAACAATCATGACAGGATGTAATGATAAAATTTATTTATATTTACATAATTAATATTTAATCTTTAATTTTTACAATTAGAACATTCAAATTTAATATCACATAAAAATAACACTCTCGAAAACGTGATAATCAGGGCCCATTTGGGGCAGCTTATTTGGTGCGGTGTGTTTTGAAAATGCACATGGTCTGTTTGAGTAAAATACGTTTTGACAGCTTATACGTTTCGAAAACGTTGAAAACAACAAATAAATCTATCTAGGTGCGGTGACATCTTTCTGACAGCGGTCTAATTTTTCCAAAGAAATAAAAATTTATAATAGCCACCCTACTTTACTTATCGACATATTATTTTTAATCAACTTATCAGCAGATTATTAAATAAGTTGTAGCTGCTCCAAATGATTTCATACACCTTTACTTGACAGAGATAAAATGTTCTAAATGAAAAAAAAAATAANAAAACAGTCAAATAACACTATATAATACTCGAATAACACTTCATTTTTTACAAATAACGTAGTAACACAACGAAATATTCCTAACTATTTCAATCCGAACGTAGCTCTACGTTTGGAATCCTGATGTAATATTTTTCCTTACATGATAGAGATAAAATGTTCTAAATGAAAAAAATATAGAAGTTTCTTGTGTTAGATATATTAAATACATAGAAATTGAGTTTTATGTTTGTGAAACGTCCTATTTTAAAATGATAACACGTGACATGTAAGCTTTTGAATCAAATTAGTGATTAATTNAAAACAGTCAAATAACACTATATAATACTCGAATAACACTTCATTTTTTACAAATAACGTAGTAACACAACGGGATATTCTTAACTATTACAATCCGAACGTAGCTCCACGTTCGGAATCCTGATGTAATATTTTTCCTTAAATGACAGAGATAAAATGTTCTAAATGAAAAAAATATAGAAGTTTCTTGTGTTAGATATATAAATACATAGAAATTGAGTGTTATGTTTGTGAAACGTCCTATTTTAAAATGATAACACGTGACATGTAAGCTTTTGAATCATATTAGTGATTAATAATTTCTTAAAAATAAACATATTTACATTATTTTAAATTAAATATTAAATTTGAGGATAGTTTTATTAAATTTTGAATTTTNTATAAATACATAGAAATTGAGTGTTATGTTTGTGAAACGTCCTATTTTAAAATGATAACACGTGACATGTAAACTTTTGAATCATATTAGTGATTAATAATTTCTAAAAAATAAACATAGTTACATTAATTTAAATTAAATATTGAATTTGAGGATATTTTTATTAAATTTTGAATTTTATTTTTGTCACCTAAATAGTTTATTTGAAATAAAACTCTCATTAAGAAAATAAAGGTATTTATAATAATTAAGANTGTCACCTAAATAGTTTATTTGAAATAAAACTCTCATTAAGAAAATAAAGGTATTTATAATAATTAAGAAAATATCTATATAGATTGAATAAAAAAAGCTCATTGTGGTGATATGAAAATCAGAAAAAAAAAAGCAATTTTTTTAAAAACCTTAAAATAAATTACAACCAAAATCCAAAAACCATTTGTTAATTAAAGTTTGCTTATTAAAAAATATTAAAAATTACATATCTTATGTGTATAATATTAATTTAATTTAATCAATCCTCTATTTAATTTTAAAATTTTAATTTTTTTTGTTTATGATATTAAGATTTTAAAAACAAAAAACCGAAATATATTTTGAAACTGAAACAATGAATCAAATTTGATCTTTGATTTTTGACTTGATAATGCACCACCCTATCATCACATTTAAAGAGTCAATAGTAGTAATATTTTGACAATGATATTAAATATTTAAGTACCATAATCATAAAAAAAAAATCAAATTTTAGTTGTTAGATTTGTAAATACATAAAAATTGTGTGGGTTTACGTGAATATTGTGTGAGAGAGAAGNTACATATCTTATGTGTATAATATTAATTTAATTTCATCAATCCTCTATTTAATTTTAAAATTTTAATTTTTTAGTTTATGATACTAAGATTTTAAAAACAAAAAACCGAAATGTATTTTGAAACTGAAACAATGAATCAAATTTGATCTTTGATTTTTGACTAGATAATGCACCACCCTTATCTCACATTTAAAGAGTCAATAGTAGTAATATTTTGAAAATGATATTAAATGTTTAAGTACCATAATCATAAAAAAAAAAATCAAATTTTAGTTGTTAGATTTGTAAATACATAAAAATTGTGCGGGTTTATGTGAATATTGTGTGAGAGAGAAGAGAGAGAGAGAGAGAGAGCTTTAGTCCAAAATATAAGAAAATGTCGAAAAAAACTAAATTTTTATGTCTAGAAAGTCATCTATTCATATGGACATGACTCGAAAGATCAAATAAGATGACTCTTCGAGTACTTCGTCATCTCTCTTTCATGACATTTTAAGGAGATTTTTTAAAATAATCTTTAATAATCAAAAGACTATTGCTCTTTTGAAGTGATGTTCGCATGAATAAATAGCCAGCAAGTTTTTTATTCTATGATATAGCAAAATGATTATGGTTAAGTTAGCTAGCAATTTTTTTGTTCTTATTTTCCATCCAATTTTGTGCTCAATTTGATTATGTGGACTCACCCTCAAATGTAGTTTTATATGGTAGTGTGGTTCAATATTTTTGTCAATGTTTAGTCCCACTTTTGAGGACTATAGCTATAAATTTTAAAAAGTGTGACATGTAAAGTGCTAAAATGTCAAGAATGTGACTTAACATGTATTTTAATCTTTTTTTTTCTTAAGTTGAGATTAGAATTTGATATTTAGTTTTTTTTTTAAATGATGACCGCTCAATTTTTTAGTAAATGAAAATTTTATCATTTTAAAGAGACGGTAAATTTATGAAATAAAGTAATCATATTATTTTATAGATGTTGTTAACAAGCTAACGAAGGCGTTTATTATGAAATCTTAAATGATCAAGTATATTGTTGATACCAATTTTAGTTGTAAAATGTGTTATTGAATTGTACTGGTGATGATCCGGTCAGTTTCCAACCGGCCACTAGACAATCATAGATGATGTTTTTTTAATGGAGTNTTGATATTTAGTTTTTTTTTTTTTTTTTTTAATGATGATAGCTCAATTTTTTAGTAAATGAAAATTGTATCATTTTAAAGAGACGGTAAATTTATGAAATAAAGTAATCATATTATTTTATAGATGTTAACAAGCTAACGAAGGTGTTTAGTATGAAATCATAAATGATCAGATATATTGTTGATATCAATTTTAGTTGTAAAATGTGTTATTGAATTGTACTGGTAACGACCCGACCAGTTTCCAACCGGCCGCTAGACAATCATAGATGATGTTTTATTAATGGAGTTAATCCTATGTTAAGTGAGATCAAATGATCACTATTTATGATGATTTATTACATTTTAATTTTTTTAAAATTATTTTACCATAAGGACAGCTATGACAAGACCAAAATTTGAAGCCTAGTTTAGGATGCCTAAAATTTGAGTTACAATGAGAACTATACCTTTTAGCTAGCACTCCATTGTGCCATTTAACAAAGGCATGGTAGCTAGCAAAGTATTGTCCAATGAAAAGAGCCAACTAGCAATCAGATTCAAAACAATTGCTCATAATCGGCCATGCTTGCCGTTTAATCCAAAGTTCGTCGTATCAAACTATGTCATATGCCCTTTTAATGGTGCCGTCATTCTGAGAAGTGCAAACTAAAGCTTTCACCAGAGAGTTAGTCAACTTGAATCATTGTCAGTGCTACGTCATTGTAGCCACCTTTTAAACCTAAGATGAGACAAAGTGCTACATGGAGGGAGCCACATTTTAAATATGTGGGGCCACCATTAGAGTTTATATGCGTAGTGAATGATTATAGGTTAGGAGCACTAACGAGGAAGTCAATTATTTAAGTGAGGGAGAATGTTAATCCATTTAAGTACAATGACGCTAAATCGTTGAATATTGAGGTGCATTCTGCTATAATTTTTGGCGTTTCAATAGAAACTTCAAAGTTAAGTGTGAGCATGGGTAACCTTCAGGGAACTTAACACCAATAGGGAAAAACTATGAGGCTGTTACGTTAAAATCTTAATGATAAAAATGACTAAAAATAAAAGGGGAAAACGAGGGTGTTTGCATACATAACACTCAATTCCTATGTATTTACATATCTTACTGCTAAATATAACTTTTTTTTTCGTTAATACCGCCTAAATCTTTCATAGCGCAAAAACAATACCAACATTTTAACTTTCAAAATGTGAAATACACCTTTTATGTATAGGTAAGATGACATGCATGTAAGAAATTAAAGTTTAGGTGTGAAATATGTAAACACATAAGAATTAAGGGTTATGTATGTAAATCTTCCAATTTTTTTATATGCAAATAAAATAAAAATCGTTTTTTTAAGAACGTATTAATACATATAAGTTGAAATAAATATAAAGAAATCTAATAATTTTTGTCATTTTAAGTTGTGGCTAAAATTAATATCCCACTGAGTTTTTTATTTAAAAAATTAAAGATAAAAGATATCTCCGAATCTTTTCTTAGAGTAAAAATTTACATACATGACACATATTTCCTATATATTTACATTTCTAACACCTAACTTTAACTTTTACATTTATGCATATATGCCACATTATCTGTGAATGAAAGGGTGTATTTCACTTTTTAAAAGTTAAAATATTGATATTTTAATGTTATTTGCTAGAAAGTTCTCTACCAGAGAAATCTTATAATGTAGTTCAACATAATTTTCTAGCACACACATAGATAAAAGTATACGTAGTAGATATTCAGATTTTCTTATGTGGAAAATTCCTAGAAAAAGAAAATGTCACGAGGTCTAATTTAACCAGAATAATCCCTTAGATATTGAAACTGCAAAGGTTTACTCTTCTCTTGAATTAAGGAAGAAGGAATAATAAAAATTACTAATCACAGTTTTATAATAGTAGTTTGGCTACAACAATCATAATTGGTGACCATGATGGTCGTAGTTTGTTATAAAATATGTTGTTGGTTATAGGAATCATTAGTGGTGGTGTAATATAATAGCCTTTGGTAGTCGGCAACATTCTAGTGACAGGTGACAGCGATCGTAACTACAAAGAATTATGATTTAGTTGTTAGCTCATTGTCTTATTCTCTCCTATTTTTGTGAAGAATGACAACATAATTATAATTATATATATGAACATTTTGATAAATTTGACAAATCTACCAAAGCATTCTATCAAACAATCTACATTGATTACCTATATCATAATAGATCATTTTTCAATATTTGAGTATTTTAATGACCTCAGAAATGAATGATTTTAGACTTGCTGGTTTTTCTCTCGATGATCTGCTTAATTTGACTGTAAACACGCAAAGCTTTGAGTTCGTTTTTTCTTCCAATTAGTACACCAAAACCTTTGATAACACTTCAAGTATTTGATATGGATTTATTTTGACTCCGATTAGATCTCTTTTGGTATCATCGATTTCGTCTTGTCGAGATGATCTTGAATTTGAATATGAAATGTTTCTTGCTCAAAATGTATTGTAACTCATGCCTGATCATAAAAATTTATCCATGACACATTAAATATGGAAAAGAATGAAGTTTAGATCTCAAGATCAACATTATCAAGCTAGGATTGTTATGATTCTGCCCAGAAATCTTAAACAGTTGCTTTGCTGATAAATACTTTTCCAATAAATGAACTTAATAGTGTGGCCTTCTACTGAAAGGCAACCTAGTTGGCATTTATGTACATGACAGACAAATTAGATGTCTTTTTTAACTATATTTGATTTGAATATGTAGATATTATACTCTTACTCCTGGTGTATCAAAATAAATTATTACATTCATAATGGGGTGTTTACATACAGAGTAAAATGTCAAAACTATTCTCGATTATTTACATGAGATTTTTTTAGTCTCAATTTTAAAATAATCGGGACTATTTTGACACTTGTATAAATTTTGCAATTAANTCCTCTTTGGCAACCAATCTCAGGCTAATTAATTGGGCCACATTTATTTTTATTTTATGATGATATTTTGAGACTATATATTTCTCTTATTAGATGTGCTGAATGCTTATGTTTCCACGCATTAGGAAGCTCAACCGTACGGACGGACACAAGTGCACTTTAACACTTACGCACTCTTAAACCGGAAGATTTACCTACAGACCACTCAATTCCTATGCTTTTACATATGTTACTTTTGTAAAGTTAAAATGACGGTATTTTTTGTGTAATAAGAAGGATTTGGGTGGTATAAATGTAAAAAGTAAAATACATGTTCTAGATATGTAAATGCAAGAGAATTGGTTGGTATATATGTAAATGCCTCAGCCTAAGAAAGAGGTCATATGACATAATTTTGATTTGAGATAAGGTTTATTGATTTGCATGCATGCATAATATTTTTGCTTATGAAAGCTCTTATAATAATGATAATATGTATTTGCAAAATTTGTGTTAGGGTCTATTATATAAATGTGAATTTGTCAAAAGAAATTTTGTTACTTGCTACAACCAATGAAGAGTAATATTTTTGTGTTCATTTAATATGCTATAAAATAATATAATTTTTCATATGGAATGTAATAAATAAGAGAGGTGATGTGCATGAAAATGTGTTGGGTCACCATCATATGTTTAATGATGTGATAATAGTAGTCATGGGAGCAATTTGTTTACTTCATATATGCAAAAATATGTATATTTAGGAAGATTTAAATACATACAATACCTTATCTATGCATAAAAAAAGTGAATTTCTCATTTTAAAAATTTAAATAGTTGTATTTGAATGTGATGTGAAATATTTGGGTGTGTGTGTGTGTGTGTGCGCGCGCGC
>JXCR01056889.1:40740-54495 GCA_002079205.1 Phalaenopsis hybrid cultivar | reverse complement strand
CACAAAGAACAAACACAACAAAAATACATCAACTTCACCCCAACCAAATCCTAAAACTAGGATTAATATTCTAAGGGAATCTAAAGGTGGTGTATGAATGTAGCGAAAAAGGTAGTCAACACTAAGTTCTTTTATTCTAGTTGTAAATTTGATTATTTTGTTTAAATTTACCAAAGGAAAAAAATGTTTATTTTATGTTTTAATGTTTCTTAAGTTGTTAAAGATTTTTTATTAATTTTTATTTGAATTTAATTTATTATTTGATTAAATGTCAAATATATGGTTATGATGCATATATATGCTCTTATAGATTATCAATACTTATACATAAACTATTGAAGAAAGTAATTATGAATCTTATAAAATAGAAAATAATTTTTTTTTGGATTTTTGAGAATTTTTATCAATTTTTTGAGTTAAAATTTGGTTATTTTCACAATTTTTAAGGTTTTGTATATTTTGACTTAAATGTTTTCAAATTCACTTGAAATGCATTTCTTCATTTTCAACATCATCGAGCATCTTCAACTATACAACATAAGGTGGGTCTCACTTCCTTAACTGATTCTTCTTTCTACTGGTCCAATGTTGGTTACCATAGTGAGGCATCTCCTAATATACAACCTAGGACGGGTTTAAGATCCCTAATGGATTCTCCTTTTGATTTTGTTTTAATATATTTTAATGCCCCCAAGCATCTCCGATCATACAACTTAGAATAGGTCTAACAACTTTCATGGATTACAACTAATTTCTTCCACTGAAGATTGTGGTCATTGCACGGACATGCTTTGGCTAAATAACCTAGGAAAAGTCAAACATTATTAACAACAACATAGAAGTTGGGCGACATCAGCTCAAAAGTAAGGCAACAACATCTTGTGACTTTCGAAGAGATGAGGCACCATAACTTAGAAGAAAAGGCGAGAGCAACCTCAAGAGTAACGTTGAAATTTTTACTACACAAATTTGAGAAAAAAACATACAAACAAAAATACTATCACCATGTGCACATATCATAAAGCAGGTAAAGAGTTGCAAACCGACAAGCTGATACACTGCCACAAAAGTGGCCATATATTACAATATCCTCCTCATCATCATGATGTCTGCAGCTTCATGTTCTCTTCTCCATGAACCAACATCCTCCTCATTATCAGTAGGTCTACAATCATGCTCTTTTTCTTAAGAATTGACATCATTCTCATCATCAGAAGGTCTCTAACTCCATATTCTCTTCTTCAAAAGCCAACATCCACACTTGAAAGCTTGCAAAGTTTCTTTTTCTTGATCAAGGAGTTATTCACTTTGTTGTGCTTGTCAAGGATATTGTTGATCTTTATAAGTTTGGTTTTTCTTTTCCTAAAAAAAGTAAGTTCATCTTCAAAAGGTATCGTAATCGCCTTAATAATTCTAGTGCATTCATTAATTTTGATGGGGATGATATTACCAAGATGTTTGCATCTCGAAGCGTAAAAAATCTCCCCATAAAACATGGTTGCAAAATAGAAAAACTCCTCCGAAAAGCATCATAGCAGTTGGGAGACTAAAGAATCCTATTTGGAATGCACAGCGGGAGACTCCAACTTCTTTTTGTGTTGCGATGGAAAACTCCAATTTCTCTCTTATGAAGAATCTTCTCTGGAATGAACACCAAAAATACTCTAAATTTTTTTTCAGAAGAATTTTCTCATGAATGCATGGCAGGGAAACTTCAAAGTTTTCCTCCATGAAGAATTCCTTCCAGAATGTAAACTCCAAAATTTTCTTCAGAAGAATCCCCTCCAAGGGTTGGGAACTCCAAAATTTTTATCCATAAAGAATCTCCTATGGAAGACACGACATGGAAATTCTAAATTTATTACAAGAGTCCTCTCTAAAATGCACAAATAAGAAACTCTAAATTTTTCTTCATGAAAAATCTCCTCTGGAATGCGCAACAGGAAAACTCCAAAATTTTTTTCAGAAGAATCCCCTCTGGAGTACACGGTGGGGATACTCCCAATTTCCATCATGAAGAATCTCTCCAGAATGCACGACAAAAAACTTCACTTTTTCCTCCACATTTTGGTCACATTTCATAGACTCAAATGAGCAAAAAATTTCCTTAAAAAGATCAGAATCTTTGTAAATGCTCCACAACCCACATATTCAATCTTAGACTCCTGATTTGAGCTCCTACGAATGAACCCCACAACCCATGAACATGTCAGGTTTATATCCCCCGTACTGCGCATTGGATCCACACACTGAATAACACTCCCGACTCAATCCGAACAAGTGATCGCTGACCCAATTTGGCTCAATCTATAACATGTTGGACTTATAACCCAAAACCTGCTAATGAATCGATTTAACATGCCACCGTCGCTACCAGCTCGTGACAAATTATTTCTCGGAAGAGTGACAGCCTTAAACCATGCTTAAATTGGTCTCAATATAACACAAGATCATTTTCAAACTTGTTTTAGGTCATAACTCTCCACTACTCGGAAATGCACAATAGGATCGTAGACACAAGTGCACTTAAGAAGGTCCACTTGTTTCAGAGTCATGATAGATCTCTCAGCCGCAAGATCCAATCAAAAGAGTTGTGGAGAAAACTTTGAAGCCATGAGTAATAAGTGCAAAGAGAAAATATTGGGAGAGCAAGAGGAATCCAAGGGAAGGAAAAAGAAAGTGTCATGTCTGGCAAAAATCATCACCTCTATTTATAGGGTAAGGGTAGAAGTTGAACCACAATAAAGTTAAGAGCTTAATAACAAAATTTCAAGAATTTTGTTGACAGAAATATCACATCAAGACATGTTTCAAGATAGAAAATTAAACTTTATTCCAAAAGTTAAAAAAAACTACAAGTGTTACTTCATAAACTATTCCGGGATGAAATACTTTACAAAAGTATCACTCACTACACTACTTTAGCAGAGGCATACCCTCATTGAACCTTCCACTTGTAAAATACCTCTTCCCCAAGTTAAATCAGTCACTTGGTCAATATCTACTTGAATATGAGACATGGATTATGTCTCCCAAATGACCAGTAGCTTCACGTGAAGCACAATTGTTTCCTTGTGGAGGGCAGTCATTTGTGCATAGAGAGAGGCCATCTCCCTTTCCATCTAGCCCACCTTCTCAACACGAGCTAGCAGTATAAGCATTGCCTCACCTTGGGGAATTCCAGTCACCTAAGTGAAGGTTTCCTCCATCTCGTTCAGATGATGCCCCAACAACCTAGGAGATATCTGACGCCCATCAGTTACTTCCTCAAGGTCCTCACTAGGATTGTCCAGACTGTTAGTCTCATCATCCTCTCAATGACTTCATAAAATAATAAAAATCAAACATGCAAGACCGGAATCCTTCATACCAAGGAATTGATCCACTCAGATGTTGTAAACGACACCTCGACCTCACTAGTCTTCTCATGTGTTACAGGCGGCAGTGAAGCATTAATAGTTCCCTACGCGATCTAATCAGCCAAAAAGACTTGGGTCTCATCCATAGGTGGAACTAACATATCACATATGAATCACATGATTAGCTTCTGACAGCTGCTCGAATGGTCTCCCACTAATGGTTGCGGAGCTAATCAGACGATCCACCTGATCCTCTGAATCAGACCTTTTTCTTTTTTTAGCAACAACCTTCTTCTTTCACCTATCTGACGAGACTATGCTTTCAATTCTCCAAAAGCTTCATGATACGTTGTCTTGCTTACTCATTCTCCATTATAACGCATGGAACTCAATCGATTTATAAAAGGGGAAGGTAAAAGGAAGATGAGGAAAGACAGCCCCTAACACCCTATTTATAGAAACCAATGACATGGAAATCCATGGAGTTCAATTATTAAAAGTTCTGGTTATGAAATAAATGAATCCACTTTTATATTTAATTATATTATTCTTATCTCATTTGTCATTTTCAAGAAGTAAGAAAATCTAGAAACTAAATTATATACATTTGATATGCATCTGCACAAATATCAAGGAGATCCAATGGATAAAGGTACAAAAGAGCTAGAATAAGGATGACCCAAGGGCAGAAGACCAAGGGCCAACCAGAGGAAAGTAAAGGGTCACCAACAAAATGCCAAGGGATCTACTCGGCCAGGTGCAGCTCCCCGAACTGAGGTAGGAGGCCGATCGAAAGTAGGGCATCTGAATTAAGGAAAATGGCTCATTGAGCAGAGTAGAGGCATCAACCTATCTCTCACCATAATTTGACTCAAGGGAAGAATTTAGCTTTGCCAGCTATCTCACATGCACCCTTCAGATCCCTCATCCGATGTTGAAAACTGGTCATTAGATAATCACAATAGAGCATCACGAAGGGATGCCTCGTCAGGGAGTGAGTTACCTATCGGATTACAATGATTCACCCTCAACCTGCTAACCATGCATTGTTTTGCTAACAAAAATTCCTTGNACAACGAGTCTTGTCGGATACCACGCATGAGCTTCAATAAGATCTGCCTAAGACATTGCAAAATTGGGAGATCCGGACGAGACAATGAATCAACTAGACATGCGAGACACGAGCCCTATAAGACTTGAGTCGAACGGATGGTAAGCCACAATTTACTCAATGAGAAAAACCGATCCATCACGTTTAACCAGCCAAACCCCCTGTCCAGGCCTCACAACCACTTTACAACCGTCCCGCTCAGGTCTACCGTGTCAAAAGACATCGAGCCAGATTGTCACACGGCCAAACACCTCGACCGACCAATGCGTACTTCAGGGAGCAAATAAGTCACTCGTTCGGTTACCTCATTCGGTTTACTTCAAGCCAATAAACCAGTCAATTACCACCAAAATTGAAAATTCAAATTACAATGCAAATATGACATAAAGTCTATTCAATCAATTAGAGTCTTACTTACATTAAAAAAGATTTTCATAATTGTTCCCTCGTTTCTGTAATTATACAAAACACATATCTATAAATACAAGAAAAAAAACTAATAACGAGCACTTTACCTCTCCTCGATTCTCTCTACAGCAGTTCAAAACCTACTCTACCATCTCTCTTCTATTCCTTCATTCACTCGACTCTAACTCTCGGGGCGTGATTCACAAACCACAAATTATAATCCAACATATAGACAAAAAAAAAAATTCATAATTTGGGACAACATTGAAAGATTATGAAGCTCCTAATAATCCCCAAATTGGATTTTGTTTTAATAATTTCCTTCTTTAACCCTAGATTGAAATGCATATAAAATTATTAACTCTCTTTTGACTTAAACCCCCATTAATTAAAAAAATAAACTCATTACAGACAAATTAATTACCTTCTAATGATATTAGCCGATTTGCTCGTCCGTAATGATGAAAAAAGACCGGAATTTTGAAGCTCGCAATTATTTAATTTTTTTTCGATGACNCATTTGTCATTTTCAAGAAGTAAGAAAATCTAGAAACTAAATTATATACATTTGATATGCATCTGCACAAATCTTAGGGAGATCCAATGGATAAAGGCACAAAAGAGTTAGAATAAGGATGGCTTAAGGGCAGAAGACCAAGGGCCCACTAGGGGAAACTAAAGGTTCACCAACAAAACGCCAAAGGGTCTACTCGACCAGGTGCAGCTCCTCGAACCGAGGTAGGAGGCCGACCAAAAGTAGGGCACCTAAATTAAGGAAAGTGGCTAATTGAGCAGAGTAGATGCATCAACCTATCTCTCACCATAGTTAGACTCAAGGGAAGAATTTAGCTTCACCAGCTATCTGACAGGCACCCTTCAGATCCCTCATCCGGTGTTGAAAACTGGTCATAAGATAATCACAATAGAGCATCATGAAGGGATGCCTCGTCAGGGAGTGAGTTACCTATCGGATTACAATGATTCACCCTCAACCTGATAACCATGCATTGCTTTGCTAACAAAAACTCCTTGTTAAGGAATCAATAGAAGATATGTAGACTAAAAATAATCGACAAACAAAGCTAAGTTTATCGAGTCAAGTCTTGTCGACTCGAAGACCATTGAGAGCTGACTGATAAACCCAATTCAACACAATCGAAACGAACAGTTTTGTCAAACCATGATTGACTAATTTCAACTGACCGTGTCATAGGATATCCAAACTGAAGGTTCATACATGTAAAACACCTAAATATCCTGTAACAGCCCCTTTAAAGCACGGGTGGACATATAATTTCACACACTGTACCCATTCTCTATAAATGCAGAGATTGCTACATGTGAATAGACTAATTTTAAATGATCACGGTCTCCACCTCATGCGTCTTGCATTCGATTTCTTTGTTGTAATTCACAAATCACGATTCAACAATTTTAAATGATCAATAAAAAATGAAAAAAATCAATTTTTTTTTTTTTTGGTCTACAACTTGAACTTTTATGAAAAAATTGAGTCTACCTTTAGATCNCATTCGATTTCTTTGTTGTAATTCACAAATAACGATTCAACAATTTTAAATGATCAATAAAAAATGAAAAAAATCAATTTTTTTTTTTGTCTACAACTTGAACTTTTATGAAAATATTGAGTCTACCTTTAGATGTAAATTAGCTCACCATTAAATGTAATGAATANCATTCGATTTCTTTGTTGTAATTCACAAATAACGATTCAACAATTTTAAATGATCAATAAAAAATGAAAAAATCAAAAAAAAAAATTTTTTTTGTCTACAACTTGAACTTTTATGAAAAAATTGAGTCTACCTTTAGATGTAAATTAGCTCACAATTAAATGTAATGAATAAAAAAAATAAGTTTTTACCTTGATTAATTTATCTCATTATCTCAACCACAAAAGGACTTGAGAAATATTTATTATTATTTATTTATTTATTTATCTTGTTGCTTCATGCATGGGTTGCCACCAAAGGGAAATCATTTCTTTTCTCCATCAGGGAACCAGCCACTGTGCCATTGCAAATTTCTAATACAAAATCTTTGTTAATTAAGCATTATTAGATTCTTCATAATTGCTTTTGTGCCCTCTTAATCAATTCCACCACCTCGATTAAAGGTGAAGAATGTCGCATTGGCAGCTTTTATGGACTTCTGCCGGAAGGTTATTAGTGTTAAATTATATTTACAAAACTTAAATAAATACCTAAATGTTATCTTTTTATGAGAAATTTGTAATAAGTTTGCTTTATGAGGAGAATAAATTTTTACATATTGCAGCGAATTTCTCAACATGTGCTCTTGGAAGGGAGAAAATATTGCGTACGTGAGACGTGCGCAGTGCTATATACGTTAGAGAGGTTATTCAGAGGGTATTGGNAGAATAAATTTTTACATATTGCAGCGAATTTCTCAACATGTGCTCTTAGAAGGGAGAAAATATTGCGTACGTGAGACGTGCACAGTGCTATATACGTTAGAGAGGTTATTCAGAGGGTATTGAGGATTATATCGGCGTTATGCCCCATCCATCTTCTCTGTNTATGGACTTCTGCCGGAAGGTTATTAGTGTTAAATTATATTTACAAAACTTAAATAAATACCTAAATGTTATTTTTTTATGAGAAATTTGTAATAAGTTTGCTTTACGAGGAGAATTAATTTTTACATATTGCAGCGAATTTCTCAACATGTGCTCTTAGAAGGGAGAAAATATTGCGTACGTAAGACGTGCACAGCACTATGTACGTTAGAGATGTTATTCAGAGGGTATTGAGGATTATATCGGCGTTATGCCCCATGCATCTTCCCTGCGATTTACCTGTAACCTATAAATAAATTATGTGCTTCTGTTTTCATATATTTGTAGGTTACAGGAGATATAATGCGGATATAACCATCTAATACCGGAGATATAATGCTGATATAATCCCCCAATACCCTCTGTATAATCTCTTGACGTACGCAGAGCTGCATACGTCTTACGTACGCAAATTTTTCTCCTTAGAAGGGAGTTAAGAAGAAATTTTTGTGTCAAAATGTAAAATTAGAATTATTTGCTGCCTGGTTTGTGCAAATATGTAATTTTTTTAAGAAAGAAAATAACAATCTATCCTAAAGTTTTCATCTATTTAAGGTAGGACTGTAAAACTAAAAAACTCATTATTCACGAATAATTTGTGTCTGGCTTGCTAAATAGCTCTTGTTGATTTTATTCGTTAATAAAACACGAACAATTGATTTTTTGGGTTTATTTATCAATGAGCCGGGTACGAGTAAATTTATTTTTCAAGTATGTCTACTCATTTTGGCTCAAATTAATTAAATAATAAAAAAATGATATTATTATAATATTTTTATATTAATCTTTTATGATGTATTTTAAAAGATAATATTTTTTTAAAACTTTTTAAATCATTCGAATTTGGAACCAAATGCAATACTTGAAAGTGAACTAATGATGAGTGAAATATATGAAATTGAATAAGATAAATTAGCACAAGAAAAGAAAATGAATTTCATGGGGGAAGAAGATCATCTTTGGAGCCCAACAAAATCTCTTCATTAACATGAAAGTGTGAGAAATAAAATAANAAGTGAACTAATGATGAGTGAAATATATGAAATTGAATAAGATAAATTAGCACAAGAAAAGAAAATCAATTTCATGGGGGAAGAAGATCATCTTTGGAGCCCAACAAAATCTCTTCATTAACATGGAAGTGTTTGAAATAAAATAATTTTTTTTCGGATGAGATGATAGCATGGTGTTTGAACATTTTTTTCATCGAAAGATCTCATGCCCGAGTACATTAGCAAAAAAAAAAAACTCTGCTGGAAATTCTAGTGTATACACGCAAAATACCAGCACGAATCTAAAAAATGACGAACAATCAAGATGAAAAAGCCTCCCCTCGAGGTGAGCAATCAACTGAAAATTCAAAGTCGAGTATGAAACGATGTCTCCAAACTCGGGATAGGTGTAGGTCTGGAGTTGGTTTCAGCCGAAAATGAAGCTTAAATCCTCCCGACAACGAGTCTTGTCGGATACCACGCATGAGCTTCAATAAGATCTGCCTAAGACATTGCAAAATTGGGAGATTCGGACAAGACAATGAATCAACTAGACATGCGAGACACGAGCCCTATAAGACTTGAGTCGAACGGACGGTAAGCCACAATTTACTCAATGAGAAAAGTCGATCCATCAAGTTTAACCGGCCAAACCCCCTATCCAGGCCTCACAACCACTTTACAACCGTCCCGCTCGGGTCTACCGTGTCAAAAGACATCGAGCCAGATTGTCACACGGTCAAACACCTCGACCGGCCAATGCGTACTTCAGGGAACAAATAAGTCACTCGTTCGGTTACCTTATTCGGTTGACTTGAAGCCAATAAACCAGTCAATTACCGCCAAAATTGAAAATTAAATTACAATGCAAATATGACATAAAGTCTATTCAATCAATTAGAGTCTTACTTACATTAAAAAAAGATTTTTATAATCATTCCCTCGTTTCTGTAATTATACAAAACACATATCTATAAATACAAGGAAAAAATACTAATAAACAGGACTTTACCTCTCCTTAATTCTCTCTACAACAATTCAAAACCTATTCTACCATCTCTCTTNACATGCGAGACACGAGCCCTATAAGACTTGAGTCGAACGGACGGTAAGCCACAATTTACTCAATGAGAAAAGCCGATCCATCACGTTTAACCGGCCAAACCCCCTATCCAGGCCTCACAACCACTTTACAACCGTCTCGCTCGGGTCTACCGTGTCAAAAGACATCGAGCCAGATTGTCACACGACCAAACACCTCGACCGACCAATGCGTACTTCAGGGAGCAAATAAGTCACTCGTTCGGTTACCTCATTCGGTTGACTTCAAGCCAACAAACCAGTCAATTACCGCCAAAATTGAAATTCAAATTACAATGCAAATATGACATAAAGTTTATTCAATCAATTAGAGTCTTACTTACATTAAAAAAGGATTTTTATAATCATTCCCTCGTTTCTGTAATTATACAAAACACATATCTATAAATACAAGAAAAAAAACTAATAACGAGCACTTTACCTCTCCTCGATTCTCTCTACAGCAGTTCAAAACCTACTCTACCATCTCTCTCCTATTCCTTCATTCACTCGACTCTAACTCTCGGGACGTGATTCACAAACGACAAATTATAATCCAACATATAGACAAAAAAAAAAAAAAATCATAATTTGGGACAACATTGAAAGATTATGAAGCTCCTAATAATCCCCAAATTGGATTTTGTTTTAATAATTTCCTTTTCTTAACCGTAGTTTGAAATGCATATAAAATTATTAACTCCCTTTTTACTTAAACCCCCATTAATTAAAAAAATAAACTCATTACAGACAAATTAATAACCTTCTAATGATATCAGCCGATTTGCTCGTCCGTAATGATGAAAAAAGACCGGAATTTTGAAGCTCGCAATTATTTATNTTTGGGACAACATTGAAAGATTATGAAGCTCCTAATAATCCCCAAATTGGATTTTGTTTTAATAATTTCCTTTTCTTAACCGTAGTTTGAAATGCATATAAAATTATTAACTCCCTTTTTACTTAAACCCCCATTAATTAAAAAAATAAACTCATTACAGACAAATTAATAACCTTCTAATGATATCAGCCGATTTGCTCGTATGAAAAAAGACCGGAATTTTGAAGCTCGCAATTATTTAATTTTTTTTCGATGACGGAAAATAAAAGATTTTTCTTGGCCTTATCCGAGTGGGTGGGGCCCACGGATGTAGGTGGTTTGGGCTACAAAAGGATTAGAGGTCGCTCTCAGTCACCCATTAGGTCATTTATTTTGGTCAAATAGTTTCCCAATGCAATATTCTAACCCTACTTGTTTTATTTTACTCCCTTAAAATATAAATAATATTTTCTCGGGGGTGAAAATTAAAAAAAAATATATATTAAGATATCATGACAAATCTCGAAAACAGCAATCTCAATTTGACGTATTAGAGATAAAAAAATTTCGTATAAAGTAATTTAAATATCAATAATCATATTGAAGATTTATATATATACCCTCAAGTCCTACATATTTACATATCAAATATTTAAATTTTAATCTTTTTTATTTATGCAGGAGTAGGGGTGTAAAAGGAACCGAACACGAACGTAGTGTTCGTGTTCGTGTTCGGTTTGTTTGAAATTTAGTTTATTTGAAATAAGCTCGTGTTCGAAATTTTTCGTGAAGTCATTGTTCGTGTTTGTTTCTTAACGAACGAGCCGAACACGAGCTGTTCGTGAATGACGAGCCAGTTTGACATCCCTAATATTAATATATTTAAATAATAAATTATATTAATTATATAGCTTATATTATATAAATGCGTAATATGTATATTAGTATATTACTAATATAATGCATTAATATATTATTGTTATTAATTTATTATAGATTATAATTTAAAAAATTTNTGTTCGTTTCTTAACGAACGAGCCGAACACGAGCTGTTCGTGAATGACGAGCCAATTTGACATCCCTAATATTAATACATTTAAATAATAAATTATATTAATTATATAGCTTATATTATATAAATGTGTAATATTTATATTAGTATATTACTAATATAATGCATTAATATATTATTATTATTAATTTATTATAGNTAATATATTTAAATAATAAATTATATTAATTATATAGCTTATATTATATAAATGCGTAATATGTATATTAGTCTATTACGAATATAATGCATTAATATATTATTGTTATTAATTTATTATAGATTATGATTTATAAATTTTAATTTTTTAAAATGTCATAAATTTTATATATATAATTATTTTAAATTATTTTATATTTCGAACAATAATGGTTCGAACACGAACGAACGCATCACTGTTTGTGTTTGGTTCGTTTAACTAACCGAATGAAAAAAAATTTGTTCATGTTCATCTCGTTTACTTATCGAACGAATCGAACACGAACTCATTGACGAACCGCACACGAACTGTACGCGAACAACACACGAACTGTACGCGAATAACGAGCCTTTTGACAGCCCTGTACAGGAGAAAATGTATTTCAATTTCTAAAAACTAAAATAATGATCTTTTGATGTGATGTAAAAAAATCTAGGTGTTCTAATAAAAAAATAAAATTTAGGTGTTAAATATGTAAATACGTAGGAATTGGGTGGTACGTATGTAAATGCTTTAATTATATAATAAAAAATAAGATCATTTATAAAGTATTATGCTTTTTTTGGGAGGAAAATATCATTAATAGTGTGTTTAAATTAGTTGCTGGAGGGGTGATTGGAAGTTCGTATGATAACCTCTAACTATTACTTTTAAAAAATTAAAAAAAAAATTAAAAATTAACAAAATAAAATTAAAAAAAAATAAAAAATAAAAAAATTAAAAAAGAAAAATAAATAAATAAATTTAGTTGCTAAAAATGCTTTAATTTTTCTTTTCAATTTTATTATTTGATATTTTCGTCGAGTTAATGATTTCGTATTATTTGAATCATCTTTGGAATAATATCAATTTGAAAACCTTCGAATCAATCTCGAATCGAACATACTTTAATTCAATGCTTTTCATTAGTCACTATTGAGTGTAGTTTTAGAAAATAAATTAACAAATTATTGTACTTTATTTAATTATATAATAAATTAAACAAAATAATATATTTTAATATTAGCTTAGGTTTTTTTTTAATTTATTTATTTTTGAGATTTGCTTAAAAGCAACACATTTTAAGGCAAAAATTGAAAGTCGTCTCACAAGTTGCACTTAATAAGTAAAACTCAAGCCAACTCGTGAGACAACTTGGGTCGGCTCAATAAGTGATGAGTTAACAAGCAAAACTCGAGCCAACAATGATTAGACTTANAGATAAAAAAATTTCGTATAAAGTAATTTAAATATCAATAATCATATTGAAGATTTATATATATACCCTCAATTCCTACATATTTACATATCAAATATTTAAATTTTAATCTTTTTTATTTACGCAGGAGTAGGGGTTGTAAAAGGAACCGATCTTGTTCGGTTTGTTTGAAATTTAGTTTATTTGAAATAAGCTCGTGTTCGAAATTGTTCGTGGAGTCATTATTCGTGTTCGTTTCTTAACGAACGAGCCGAACACGAGCTGTTCGTGAATGACGAGCCAGTTTGACATCCCTAATATTAATATATTTAAATAATAAATTATATTAATTATATAGCTTATATTATATAAATGCGTAATATGTATATTAGTCTATTACGAATATAATGCATTAATATATTATTGTTATTAATTTATTATAGATTATGATTTATAAATTTTAATTTTTTAAAATGTCATAAATTTTATATATATAATTATTTTAAATTATTTTATATTTCGAACAATAATGGTTCGAACACGAACGAACGCATCACTGTTTGTGTTTGGTTCGTTTAACTAACCGAATGAAAAAAAATTTGTTCATGTTCATCTCGTTTACTTATCGAACGAATCGAACACGAACTCATTGACGAACCGCACACGAACTGTACGCGAACAACACACGAACTGTACGCGAATAACGAGCCTTTTGACAGCCCTGTACAGGAGAAAATGTATTTCACTTTCTAAAAACTAAAATAATGATCTTTTGATGTGATGTAAAAAAATCTAGGTGTTCTAATAAAAAAATAAAATTTAGGTGTTAAATATGTAAATACGTAGGAATTGGGTGGTACGTATGTAAATGCTTTAATTATATAATAAAAAATAAGATCATTTATAAAGTATTATGCTTTTTTTGGGAGGAAAATATCATTAATAGTGTGTTTAAATTA
>JXCR01056889.1:5269-39814 GCA_002079205.1 Phalaenopsis hybrid cultivar | reverse complement strand
GGTTAGAGGTTGTTTGGGATGGGGTTTTTATGGGGAATCAACTCCTCTCACTGTGGTGATGGTGTGTGCAAAGTTAAATGGAGTTTGGTGGATAGTAAAGGTGTGGGAAAATATGTTCTGGTTCAAGTTGAAATTTTGAATTCAAAATTGAGCTCTCATTGTGTGAATAAGAGGGGGAACACAGTGAGATTAAGCTGAGGACTTCTTGAAGATTCTCTGGAAGCAAATGGGTAGAGTTTCCTAAGGATTTTTCTTACCTCTCCTTTGGTCATGGATGTTTATTGTTGCTTAGTGGAGCTTAGGGCTTGGCAGTGGGTGTTGAGGTTTGCTGAGGTAGAGGGATGAAGAGCTCTAGTGACCAATCAGACTTGGCCAGCTCAGGGAGGTTTAATTTTCAGTTTTGGCCAATGGGGCACCTTTGGGCTAGCTATTTTTGGTGGCTGGCCAGGGTATAGTTACTTCTTGGCTCATGGAGGTCAGGGGGTGGCTAATGATGGTTAACCCCTAATGGTATGGCATTATGAAGAAGATATCTCAAGTTTAGTCCTAAAAGGAGTAAAATCCAAAAAATCATGAGACCATTGGTCCATAGCTCACCTAGGGTGATTTAAGTGGATTTAGCCTGGTTAATAAGATGCACTTGGTGGCTGGAATGGTCCTTGGTTGTCCAATTTAGTTTGGTGTATGGGTTCATTTAGGTCAAATTGTCTTGGAGTTGAGTTTAGGTTGGGCTAACCATGAAATTGAGCCTAATTGATTGATAAATTTGATGTAGATGATTTGGCATTTATCTTGAAATATTTTTAAATCATTCAATGTTGTAATGTCATTGGGTTTATGGTTGGCTCGACAAGATGGAAGCTATGGAAAATTAGTTTAATCGGAGTTCAATCAAGTTTAGATTAAATCATTAAAATATTTTTTTTGGAGGTACGAGATTATTAATCAGGCAAACTCCAAATTGATGTAGTTATAGTTAAATCGAGTGTCTATGAGAGAAATTTAATACAGATAAGCTCTCTTAATTTTGAGTTATTGAGAGATTTGTTCCTGGTGGACTATACTATGGTTATTTCTACTCATCTTTAACGTGGGATATGGTTTGTCAATACATTGATCTCATCCATTATGTTGAGGCACAAATTATTGTTGATGAAGCAATTAATATGCATAAAAAGCACTTTGAGCCACGATCAGAAAAACATAAGAAGATTCTCGTAAACACTTTTTAGTCATCTCAACAAAAGAATTTTGAACCACGAGAAACCCTGATTTGCCCTCTAGACTGCAGTGACGTGAATCTCTACCTAACAAGGAGTATACAATGCTCAACATTTCATGAGTCAACGCTCTAATGGTGATTCATACTAAGAAAAGTTTTAAGTGGCCACCTCTGTTGATGCTGGATATATGGAATTATGAAAAATATTTTCACTTTCATCAAAGTTGTGGTCATAATACTGATGCATGTTTCAACTCAAGGAAGAGATCAAAACTGGCAAAGGCACTTGGGTCAATTCATTCAAAGTAAGATCTCACTCACCAGTAATGCCCCTCTTTAGGGGAAATAAACCCAGAAGTAATAACGTGAGAATCGTCGTACTGTTTGCGAAATTACAACTATTATAAAAAAAACTATTGTTGGTAAAGCAAGTTCTCATTACTACCTATGAGGAGCCTTCACAAAAAAAAATCTCATGTAAGCCACTCCATCGCATTTAATGAATCTGATCTTGAAGAGGACCAAGTCCCTCACAAAAATACTCTCGTTTTCAGTGCTAGGATCGGTGACCCTTGCTGTAATTTAAAGAGAACCCTGGTCAATGGTTGGAGTTCAATTGGCGTCTTATTCTACTCAACTTTCCTAGGTCTGAGGTTGGCCAGGTAAAAGTTGCAGGCTATTGTTAGATCTCTCTATGACTTTAATAATTAGTTGGTGAATATTGATGAGACAATCACTCTCCTCATTATAGTAGGTGTGTTCCTCTGACAGACGACTTATTTGATATTATTTCTTGTAGTTAATTTAGAATTAGTATATAATGTCATCTTTGAAATACCTCTTCAATCAATCTTTCTGGTTCTAGTTTCTATATCACACCTAAAATGAAGTTCCCAACACCATTCAGAGTTGGTGTTTTATGAGGGGATAAAAAATTAACACATCATGCTACCTCAGAGAAGCTCAATCATGTCAGTCTATATTGAGAACTTTGGTCTTCAAGAAAAAGATATAACTCAACAAGCTTCAAAAGTTAAAGATTTGATATGTGTTTCTTTATCAGAGGAACACCCTTCACAAGCAATACATCTTGGATCTTTGTTCTCCAGTGGGAAAAAATCGGAGTACGTTGATTTCCTCTACATAAATCAGGATATGTGTGTCTAGTGTCCATCATATATGCTCAGGATTGATTATGAAGTAATTGAGCACTCTCTAATGATCGACCCCACATATAAGTTGATAATCTAAAAGAAGTAAATTTTGACATTAGAATGCTAAAAAGCAATTAAATAAAATGCCAACAAGCTCTTCAAGTGAATTTTGTATGGGAGATACATCATCTCATGTGGCTCGCAATGGAGCATGAAGAATGTGTGTTCATTATAATGATATGAACAAAACTTGACAAAAAGATTGTTCTCGTCTATTTAGAATATATCAGTTAGTGGATGCTACCTTTGGACATCAAATGCACAGCTTCATGAATTTTTATGCTAGCTATAACCAGATAAAGATGAATCCCCTTGATGAGAAAGCCACTTCTTTCTAGAGAGTCAAAAACTTGTACTGCTACAATGTTATGCCCTTTAGGATGAAGAACGTCAAGGCAACCTACCATCATTTAATGAATGTAATATTCAAAGATCTCATCAGACGTACTATAGAGGTATATATCGAGGACATGTTGTTCAAGAGCTTGAAAACCTCTAAACATATTACCAACTTGGAAAAATGTTTTGATCTTTTTCATGAATATAGCATACACCTCAACACCACAAAGTGTTCCTTCAAAGTCATGCTAGGTAAATTTCTCATATTCATGGTCACTCACTATGGAATAAGAGCTAAACTTGAAATATCAAGACCATCAAGGATATGATGCTTCCTAGAAGAAATAATAAGTGCAAAGATTAAACAAAAAGAAAATCTCTCTATCACATTTTTTGGCATGAACATGAGACAGATACCTTTCATTCTTGAAGATATTGATGGACACTCAAAAAACTGAATTTCAATAAATGAGTGAATGTCAAGTTGCTTTTGATCATCTCAAAGCCTATTTGGCTTCACCACGTCTGTTATCAAAATCAATACAAGGTGAGATATTATATCTTTATCATGTGGTGTCTTCATACGGAATAAGTTCGGTCTTGCACAGGGAGGAGCAGAAGGTTCAACAGCTGATTTACTACATTAACAAAATCATTTTTGATATGGAAAGTTAATATCTGCTAACTCATAAAACTACCCTAATACTAATATTCTCGTCACAAAAATTATGTCTGTATTTTTAAGCCCATAGTATTGTTGCCTAAGCATGCATCCCTTTAAGAGTTATCTTGCAAAAACTAAAAACATCGGGGGAGGCTAATGACGTGGTCTATGGAATTAGGAGAATTTCATATTCACTTCTTACTAAGGCATGATATCAAATAACTAGTGCTAGTTGATTGTATCGTGCAATGTACCCCTATTAAGTTGGTCATTCCCCCTTAATGTCTATTTTATTGACATTGTACGTTGATGGAGCTTTTACAAATTCTAGAGCTGAAGTCACAATTCTTCTAATCTCTTATAAACAATATGTTTTGGGGTATGGGCTTTGACTAAAATTTCTTGCAACAAATAACGTCGCTAAATGTGAAGTCCACATCGATAAAATAAGACTCACCATCAATTACAAGGTTCATGACCTTATAGTTTATATTGATTCCCAGCTAATAGTATCTTAGGTGGAGGGAGATTTTAATGTTCGTAATTCTTAGCTAGAGCAATATCTTTCCTTTGTGAAATTGCTCCATACTCATTTTCAGATGCACTAGATAATTCACATACTATGAGAATAGAATTCTCGGGTTGCTTCCCTCTCCAACTTGATCACTTCAATAACCGGTGATTCATATAAAAGAAGTTGTACTGAGAATGTACATTTTCTTAGTATTCCTAGCCTTTGAGAGATATAATCTATTGAAGAGACAAATGAACTTTTATGGATGGATCTTATCATCTACTTCCTTCAAAACATGGTACTTTCTGAAGACGAGAATGAAGCTCTTTGAGTCAGAAGGCAAGCATAAAATTTCACCATCATAAATGGATACCTTTAGAAGAGGACTTTCACTTGTGCATACCTTAAATGCATTTCTTCAATTGATGTTGACTACACATTACGAGAAGCTCACTTTGGGATATGTGGTGTATACTTTTGAGGAACATCTATCGCTCTCAAGATAATGGGACAAGCGTATTACTGGCTAACGATACACAAGATGCACTCAATTTCACCAACAAATGTGAAAGTTGATAGTTTCATTCCAGTTTTATGCACATGTCACTGACAGGACTTACGTCTCTTCAAAGTTCTTGATCGTTTGTCTAGTAGGGGATAGATATCATGGGGCCTTTTCTTATGACCACAGGGAAATAAAAGTTTGTAATTTTGGTCATTGATTACTTCACTAAGTTTGTGGATGCAGATACCCTGGCCAAAATTATAAAAGCAAATACTAAGTTATTCATCTAGCATAATGTTTTTTTGACACTTTGATATTCCTATAAAAATCAATACTCATAACAAAAATCAATTCACTAGAAATGTCATTACATCTTTCTGTAAGAGCCTTCACATTTAACTGTTGCATATAGTTGTAGCCCATTCTTGGAAAAATGGGAAAATTGAAGTCGCCAACCGAATCATACTCAAGATGTTAAAAGCTTGCCCTAGGAAAACTGAGGGAAATGGGCTGAAGAGCTCCTTAGTGTTTTATGGGCTTATCACACTACTTCACGTACTCAAAATATGGAAACACTATACAACATTTGCTTTAGTACAGAAGTTGTTATCCTAGTTGATATTTGAATCTCAAGCCTCCAGGTTCAAGAATTCAATTCTGATGTGAATGATGAGAAATTTTGATTGAATTTGGATCTCCTCCCAGAAACCCGTGAGGTGGTCCTTCTCTAAGTTGCTTCATACATAAAAAGGGTAGCTTGCTACTTCAATAAAAGAATAAGGCTTTGACCTATCTCCACTGGGGACTTGGTCCACCAAAGTCTCATGACCACTGAAAAAGGCCCTCTTTGCAAAAAAACTTTTGCCTCTTCTAGAGGGTTCTTACGTGATCATCGCCATGATCAAGCTGGGAACTTTCAAGATGAAAGACCAAGATGGGAAGCACTTTTGTGAACAAGAAATGTGGACAATATTCACAGATATTACCAGCAATCAACACAACCATTCTACTCTATTTATTGTTACAGTATTTATCAGTGCATAGTCATCACTTTGTGCTAATGTGATTGATTTCATTAGTATTTTCTTTTATTTCTCTTTGATGTTTGATGTACTCAGTATAGTTTAAGTAATGAAGTTGTGTTTTCTTTTTCGTATGAATCACTTCCTTTGAATACATGATTGCATTATTCAAAAAAATTTGGGCTACATTAGAGCTCATGTAAATAACACACCCATTGGGGAGCAATGAATCGCAAAGTGATAACTAAAAGTTGTCCATCATCATTCTTGAATATGGCCACAATCATATTTTTAAGAAAAAGTACAATCCATTTGGATCCAAAACCTAGATCGAAAAACACAGAACATTTTTAACACCTCATTATGGGCTTAATCAATCCCTGGGGGACTAAATTCGACGTCTTCCATAACATGCTACAGTCGGGAAATAAAATCTTTGACTAACAACCTGGGTAGGTAAAAAAAATCCTTAGTGCTCACAGGACCTCTTCAAGTACAAGTTACGGTCATCTACTAAAGGATCTGACCAAACGACCTAGAATAGGTCAAAAAATCCTTACTTAATTTTGTTCAACTTCTTCCATCATAGTCACCAAACATATGCTTCAACTAACAACCTAGATAAATTATGTATCTCTATTTAGGATTTTTTTTTATTCATCTCTGAAAACTCAACACAAGATTGGTTGACATCATCTGGGTAACTCTAAAATTTTTTGCAACTGTCAACTTATTTTGCAATATATACTGTAACATAAAGGATAAAATATATCAAAAGGATGTAATGTGAAACAAATTCTTTATAAAAAAGTATATAAAACTACAACCTCAAAAGATGTGCAAACAAATGCACCATCAGAAATTGCAGAAGCTACAAATCCAAAGATATACGAATAAATATTCTATCATATTATATAAAAACTACATCTAGCTAACAGAAAACTAATAAGCTCATAATACTAATCCACTACAATATTCTATCCCGCATCAGAGATATGCATTTGCAAGTCACTCTCAGCATCTTCACCATCTGAGCATGAAGAAGGATCTTCAGAGGTCTGATTAGGAGTAATTCCCTTGATATTAGCTCCAGTCTATTGATGCATTGTTTGAGCCCCCTTCACGAAGCCTCATATAAATCTTTCCTCTATACATTCTCACTGCAGTTCATTCACTTCAACTTCATAAAGTGATCACACGCCTTTTAAGCATAATCCTGAATGATATTGTTAAACTCAATCTTGTTCTTGGAGTCCACAGACTTTATGAAAACTTCAAGTAGATCAACTTCCTTCTCATACTTCAATCATTTGTTCACCTCCTCAAGTGTAGATGTCTTCGTGTTCTTGTTACTATGACTAAGGTTAGCTAGTACCTCCACCAACTCTTCTCTAGTACTATACTCATCTTAATGCTACAATGAGAGGGAAGTCACTATGGTAGACATCTTAGTTCTGCCCTTTGTCAGCTAATTATATAAGGCCACAACTTNTTGGGTACCTTTCCATCAAAGATTTAATATTTAAAATGTTACCTCTGACCTCTAAAATTCAAAATATTGAGGTCAAGTTGTTTTCAGGGAAGCGAATAGAATAATAATTGATTGATTGGGAGATTTTACCTCCACATCACCTTTTTTTTTATTTTATTTGGCATTTATCTTGAAATATTTTTAAATCATTCAGTGCTCTAATTTCATTGAGTTTATGGTTGGCTCGACAAGATGGAAGATATCTAAAAATTAGTTTAATTCGAGTCCAATCAAGTTTAGATTAAATCATTAAAATGTTTTTGGAGGTACGGGATTGTTAATCGGGGAATCGAGCAGACTCCAAATTTGATGTTGTTATAGTTAAATCGAGCGTCTTGATGGGAGGAATTTAATGCGGATAAGCTCTCTTAGTTTTGAGTTGTTGAGAGGTGTGCTCTTGGGGGACTATACTATGGTTATTTCTACTCGTCTTTAACGTGGGGTATGGTTTGTCAATACGTTGATCTCATTCATTATGTATGAAACAATTAATAAGCATAAAAAGCAATTTGAGCCACGATCAGAAAAACATAATAAGATTCTCGTAAACACTTCTTAGTCATCTCAACGAAAGAATTTTGAACCACGGGAAACCCTGATTTGCCCTCTAGACTGCAGTGACGTGAATCTCTACCTAACAAGGAGTATACAATGCTCAACATTTCACGAGTCAACTTTCTAATGGTGGTTCAGAATAAGAAAAGTTTTTAAGTGGCCACCTCTGTTGATGCTGAATATAGGGGATTATGAACAATATTTTCACTTTCATGAAAGTTGTGGTCATAATACTAAAGCATGTTTTAACTCAAGGAAGAGATCAAAACTGGCAAAGGCACTTGGGTCAATTCATTCAAAGTAAGATCTCACTCACCAGTAATGCCCCTCTTTAGGGGAAATAAACCCAGAAGTAATAACGTGAGAATCGTCGTACTGTTTGCGAAATTACAACTATTATAAAAAAAACTATTGTTGGTAAAGCAAGTTCTCATTACTACCGATGAGGAGCCTTCACAAAAAAAAAATCTCATGTGAGCCACTCAATCGCATTTAATGAATCTGATCTTGAAGAGGACCAAGTCCCTCACAAAAATACTCTTGTTTTAAGTGCTAGGATCGGTGACCCTTGCTATAATTTAAAGAGAACCCTGGTCAATGGTTGGAGTTCAATTGGCGTCTTATTCTACTCAACTTTCCTAGGTCTGAGGTTGGCTCAAATTGACTTTAATTTTTCCATCATAAATTAAAGTCACCAAACATGTGCTTCAACTAAAAACCTAGATAAATTATGTATCTCTATTTAGGAATTTTTTATTCATCTCTGAAAACTCAACACAAGATTGGTTGACATCATCTGGGTAACTCTAAAATTTGTGGCAACTGTCAACTTATTTTGCAATATGGTATTATACTGTAACATAAAGGATAAAATATATCAAAAGGATGTAATGCGAAACAAATTCTTTATAAAAAAAGTATGTAAAACTACAACCTCAAAAGATGTACAAACAAATGCACCATAAGAAATTGCAGAAAGCTACAAATCCAAAGATATACGAATAAATATTTTATCATATTATATACAAACTACATCTAGCTAACAGAAAACTAATAAGCTCATAATACTAATCCACTACAATGTTCTATTGCTCATCAGGGATATGAACCTGCAAGTCACTCTCAACATCTTCACCATCTGAGCATGAATAAGGATATTCAGAGGTCTGATTAGGAGTAATTCCCTTGATATTAGCTCCAGTCTATTGATGCATTGTTTGAACCCCCTTCACGAAGCCTCATATAAATCTTTCCTCGATACATTCTCACTGCAGTTCATTCACTTCAACTTCATATAAGTGATCACACACCTTTTGAGCATAATCCTGAATGATACTGTTAAACTCAATCAAGCTCTTGGAGTCCTCCACATCCTTTATGCAAACTTCAAGTAGATCAACTTCCTTCTCATACTTCAATCATTTGGTCCCCTCCTCAAGTGTAGATGTCTTCAAGTTCTTGTTACTATGACTAAGGTTAGCTAGTACCTCCACCAACTCTTCTCTAGTACTATTCTCATCTTAATGCTATAATGAGAGGGAAGTCGTTATGGTTCTCTTGTAGATGCCCCTTTAAAGGTGCAACAAGAGTTGATTTGAGGCTCTTCTTCTAGAATTTCTTCAATATCGACATAAATGATATCTTGGGATGAATAGAAATGCATGCCTTTTTCAAAAATTCCTCGCTCACAAAGTTTTTGATGTATTGTAACTTAAACAAAAGATCTTCGAGTCTCAAAATCTAAGTTTTTATAGTATCTCATCTATTATGATCTAGAAAAAAAATAGACAGCTGCTACAGTTTCCCCCGACTGTATCAAAATCCGTAGTAATTTTTCACAAAGAAAGATCCTACGGACTTATGCCATATTGGATCTTTTGTGCAAAGATCTAATTCCTTACTCCTAAAGAATAAACATCAGTGTATGTCACTAGTAAAACTGTCAAGACTAGCTAAGAGCTCTCGCTTCAACTTGACCCACTATCTTCTAAAGAAGTCAATTAGCCTGATAGCGATCACTATTGCCTGACATGAGAACTACGCAACAATAACCTCAATATGTTTTATAAACTTCCTTAATTTGGACACCAATAAAAATCGGAGACCAACTCACAAATTTGCCTCATAAATTGTGATGTTTTTAGGGGAGGCAAACAGACTTGATTAGTTAGAGTTGGCAATCTCATTACCATCTAGTTCAGGAAGTGATACTTCTTTTGATGAAGTGACAGAGTATCTTCTATATGTCATTTACGCCTCTAACCTCGATTCAATAGATGGAGATTACAACAATACCCATAATGACCACAAAAATAAAAATATATATATAAAAAAAAAGAAATAGATAGCTCCGTTCGATAATAAATTGATTTTAAGAAGAAAAAAAATTAGAAAAAAAAAACTGAAAAGCAAATATATTGAAAAATAATAGAACTATAGTTCGCTGTTCTTCTAAAATTAAATTAGGCTGCTCCTTATCAGGAAATTTGAAGCTTGTTTTGTGATCCTTTTTCTTCGAATATGGAGGTTTGAGGAGGGAGATGGATGAAGNATCTCATTACCATCTAGCTCAGGAAGCGGTACTTCTTTTGATGAAGTGACAGAGAATCTTCTGTATGTCATTTACACCTCTAACCTTGATTCAATAGATGGAGATTACAACAAAACCCATAATGGCCACAAAAATTAAAAATAAAAAATAAAAAAAAAGAAATAGATAGCTCCGTTCGATAATAAATTAATTTTAAGAAGAAAAAAATTAAAAAAAAAACTGAAAAGCAAATATATTGAAAAATAATAGTCTTCTAAAATTAAATTAGGCTGCTCCCTATCAGGAAATTTGAAGCTTGTTTTGTGATCCTTTTTCTTTGAATATGGTGGTTTGAGGAGGGAGAGGAGGGATAATTCATTGGCGCACTGACAACCATTAGGGTTTGATAGTGATTGGTGTGATTTCGAATTTCATTATTACCTAAGTTGAAAATAAAAATCAAATCTTTAGAGAATCAAACCGATAAAAATGTGCATGCTTTTCAATCATATTTGTTTGATTTGATTCTGACTGAACTAATGATGTACATTTGGGTCCAATCTAAAGGTGTAAACAAGTGGAGTCGAGCTCGAACTGCCGACTTCCGCTTGAACTTGATTAATTTTATCGAGTTCGACCTCGTGCTCAAGTTGAAGTCTATGAGTTTGAGCCANTGCTTTTCAATCATATTTGTTTGATTTGATTCTGACTGAACTAATGATGTCCATTTGGGTCCAATCTAAAGGTGTAAACAAGTGGAGTCGAGCTCGAGCTGCCGACTTCCGCTTGAACTTGATTAGTTTTATCGAGTTCGACCTCGTGCTCAAGTTGAAGTCTATGAGTTTGAGCCGNTGCTTTTCAATCATATTTGTTTGATTTGATTCTGACTGAACTAATGATGTCCATTTGGGTCCAATCTAAAGGGGTAAACAAGTGGAGTCGAGCTCGAGTGGCCGACTTCCGCTTGAACTTGATTAATTTTATTGAGTTAGACCTCGTGCCCGAGCTCAAGTCTATGAGTTTGAGCCGGTTTGTTTATTGTAAAAGAGAGAAAATAATTNGTTTGAGCCGATTTGCTTATCGTAAAAGAGAGAAAATAATTTAATTTAAAATTAAAAGAAATAATAAAAAGATCACTTATTATAAAATATAAAATAATATTTTTTTAATTATTTTTAATGCTTCAAATAGTCTTCAAATTTAATATATTTAGGTATGTTTTATATTAATATTTTTTTTAAATGAGCCGACTCAAGAGCTAACGAGTCGAATTAAAGCTAGCTTGAGCTTAGCTTGTTAGCTTACGAGCTAGTCATCGAGCCGAGCTAGAGCAGACTCACGAGTCAGCTTTACTCACTCATACTCTTAGTTCAATCCAAACATCGCACACAAGTACACAATTCTTATATTTACATATTTAACATCTAAACTTTTCTTTTCACATTTACATGAATAGCAGTTAAATCTTTAACATCACATCAAAAATATAACTCTTAGTATATAAAAATGAAATACATCATTTCTTGCATAAGGTTATAGCACCAATGTTATAAGTGTAAATATCAAAATTTAGTTGTTAGACATGTAAACACATAAAGCAATCTGTGGTACTTATGTAAATTTCCCATTAATTTATTACAAGACATAAATTGTAAATTTAGGGCTGTGAATCTTTCTCGAAGATCCTTAATCACTCGAAAATTGATCTGAAAATTAAGATCGGATCAAAATAAATGAGTCAATTATGAGCGAAAACTTTGAATTGAAATCGTTTTGAATAGCTTTCGAGCAATACACAGATCAAACTGGCTAGAGATCAACTCAATTTCTTTTCTTATAAAAGTTATATATAATACCAAAAAACAAATATGACGAGCTACGAGCCGATTCCAAGCTGAAACAAATCCAAATAACTCAATTTACTCATCTTGTTTCAATTTCAAGCCAATTTTGAGTTGGAACGGATCCAATTAACTCAAATTTAAGCCAACTCGTTTCGATTCCGAGCCTGGTCAAGCTCGATTCAACTTCGAACCAAACTAGCTCAAAATCGAACATAACGAGCGACTACCTGATTTACTTCTGAACTCAATCCATTCGAGCCAATTCCGAACAGACCCCACATCTTAAGCTGACTCAAAAATCTGCTCGGTAACATCCCTACTTATAATTCCACGCATCATAAGTACACCTGATGACCAGTTCATGTTGAATCCATATAAAAAAAAGGACTCCATTTGTATGGGTCAAAATTGGTTGAATCAAGCAAGCCTGAGACCAAATTAAAATACTATATAAACATATAAAAATACTTCCATGCCTTTAATCACTAAATTTAATCATACTTTGACATGGAATTATATACATTATACATCCACACATCTTAAACTTAATTTTACATAATGGATTATTATATAACAAACAAATATAGCTTTGTCTCAAAGAAATTGGTGATCCTTAGACTACTGAATAAACCATGGATGTTTCCTTGGAAATAATCAAATGGAGATTGGACAGGGCTTTAAATTTTTAAAAGTAGGGTTGTTTACATGCATGACATATTTGTGGTGTATTTACATATCTAAAATCGAAACTTTCACATTTACATAGTATTTACATACTACATACACTCTAATCTTTAGTATCACATAAAAATATAGCATCATCATTAACTTTTTAAAAATGAAACACATACTTTCTTGCATAGGATTATGATACTAAAGTGTCAAGGTGAATATCAAACTCTAGGTGTTAGATACACAAATACATAGGAATGTGTGGACATTTAGGGTTATAAATGAACCAATGCACTCGATGAACAACTCAAACTCAACTCGATTAAGACTTGAATCTTAAATGAATAAACTTGAATAGTTGTTTAACGCTCGAATCTTAAATGAACTGAACATGAACATAATCAAACTTGTTCATTTATTTTCATGAATAAACTCGTTTGTTATCGGACAAATTTGTTAAAAACTTGATATAAAACTCGAATATAGCTAGTATCATATATAGTACATTACTTTTAAAAAAATTTGATTTGGTAAAATTTATTTAATTGTACATTTAATATTAATATATAATTATATCAATAATATTTTTAAATTAATTCTTAATTATATATTTATTTTATTTTAAATTATATTATAGTACCATTTTATTTAAATTTTGTTGCTCTTGTTTCAAAAATTTTTCTCTATTTTAGAATTCATTCTTATGAAAATATATCTATTATTAACAATAGATGATAACATGTTAGCTTATTTGCTTATATCATACACATGTTACATGATTTATTCAATTCTTTATGTATTTTGATTTGTAAAATTTATATTTTTTCATATGAAAATTTAGGTACTCTTTATTTTTAGCTCGTTCATATTTCATAAACAATCGAAATACAAATCAAGCTTAAATAAGTCAAACTTAAACAATATATGAAAGCATAAACAATAAGTAAACCTTGAACGATATGTGAATGCTTGAAGCATGCTCAAGCTGAACATGAACTTATAATTGCAACAAACAAAGTCCAAACTACGATTTACATAGCTCGACTTGATTACAACCCTACGTGGAATTTAATTAAATTTCTGTAAGAAATAATATATGTATCACACAATTCTTATGTATCTATATATCTAAATAATAATACTTGATATTTAATCACCACCTTACTAACATAAACAAATTAAATAATAAGCAAGAAAAGGTATATTCACTTAAAAAAAGCAAATATTAAAGTTATTTTTAATGTGGTGTTAAAAATTTTAGTATTAAATAAGTAAATTTTAAATTTTAAATATTAGTTATGTAAAGACATAAAAATTAAGTTACATGCATGTAAATGCCTCTAAATTTTTAAGTAAATAAGGTTCGATTACCCAAAAAAGAGGGAACAGGATACAAAAATTCATGCCCCATAAACATTTAACAAGGCAAACGAATAAAATCTCAATCAAATCAAAAGTGGGTAACAGACATTCTTCCAAATTTAATGAAGAATCTATTAAAAAAAGCCTAAATAATTTTGTAGTTTTATTCCTTGAAAAGATAGCCAACCACTTCATTCTTAATGACTGACAACTGCGAGCAATTGGTTGGTTGCAACCTTTAAATTTGATAGCAGCTCATGTGATAGAAACGCTGGGAATCAACGGTTTAATATTGAAGGAACAGGAAATAGGAGAGACTACCATCACTTTCTCTCAATGGAAGAATGGTGGATAAGAGTGGTGGATAGAATTGAAAAAAGATTAGGGTGTGGTGTGTTTGGTGCAGCTTGTGCTTATCCAGTTAAGTCGTTTATCTGGAAACATGGATTGCGGGGTTAGACCCGCATTCCGCGTTTAGTGTAAAAGTCCAACTGTGTTTTAGGATAAGCAACTCAAACGCTGTTTCCAAATGATAACGGATAAGCTGCCCCAAACGGAGCACAAAATATAGCCTCAAAGTGTGAAAATAGATTATTGAGAGCTTAAATAAAATATAATTTCAGATCTTGAGGACTTAAAAAACAGCTTAAAATAAGCATGATTCAAGTGGAAAAGCAATTATTGAAAAATAAATAGAAATTTTATGGTAAGAGTTTAGACAAACTAAATTACAACAGTATCAAACAAATGTTGAGAACAAAACTTTTGAAGGTTTTGGAGCGAAAATAACGCTTACCTCCATTTATCCCTCAGTTCTCTCTTCTCAGAGAGGACCCATGTGACCAAGATAGCAGCCAGCAGGGCTACAATGGTGATGAGCAGGAGGGCGAAGTTGAAATCTTCTGTAAGGGAGTCGTAAGACCGCGACGGAGCGATTCTGGAGAAGAAGAGATCAACTCCATAAGCAAAGACGAGGGTGCTGGATTCCAATTTGGCGGGGAACGTTACGATGCCTCGAATACCTTCCACTTGAAGCGAGTGTGTCACATGAGACTGCAGACGAAATCAGCATAATTAAATCATGAATTTTAAGGAAACATAATTGCTGCAACATTATAATTTATAACACCACATATACAAAAGAATTGCATAAAATTGGAGTAAATCATATAAACTACAAGGAGAGTATATATATGAAACGGATCAGCTTTCTGATAAAAGAGATAAAAAGAAGGCAAAGTTAACTGCATGTAAGTTAATCCCACGTGCAAGTGGAAGGCATTCGCACAAGCGACTAACATGTAGTGAAATAGGCTTAGTTTTGGACATCATTGTCCATTGATCATCGACAAGTTCTGTATGAGGAATAAAATCTATTTTCAGCAATGTATTTGCACAACAACCATTCAAATTATCATTGACCAAGCACTTTTCTTCTTCATACTTCGATATGAATTTTATCTACCGCTCTTTTGGCACATCTTCTACCCTTCAGTATATATTCCCAAACCAAATAAATGCACTGTCCACTATTTTAAATAGATGCTGCTCTTACCATCACTAAAAAATAATCATTTTTTAATTCATAAGTCCAAGTTTGACATAAAGTCATCTTCACATTTAAGTTTTGTTGACAGTCAATTTTTTAATTAATCACTTATTTCCTGATCAACATAGATCCATGCAACATACCTAGCTTAAAACATTTTAAAATTAACCTTTTAAATTTTAACTATAGAAGGTATATCATTCATTTTAAACCGCTAGGTTTAACTCTAGAAGTTATATCCACCTTAACATCCTCATCCTTATGCATAATAAAAATAAGATGCTAAAATATATCACCTAAGTATCGCTTTATCTTCAAGTGCTATTGATTGAAATAAATTTTTAAACGACGACAAATGTATTTTAGCATTGTTCTAAATTTCTATTTATTTCAAATTTCAACAATGATTTTATTAATTAGAATCTCTTCATCTACAAAAAATATACACAAACTACTACACTCTGAATGCACTTGGTAAGCACTTCGTGACACGGGGGGTATTCCCCTCCCACACCTACTGAACCAGGCAACATGAACCGGTTCAGTTGAGACTGGGTGAGGCCCGCCCAATTAGGAGAGGGCCCCACCTCTCCTCCCTATCAAAATATTATTTATATGTGCTTCGTGTGTCTTAGGGTTAGCTCATGTTATTTTCAGCTTTGTGTGTCTTAGGAAAGCTGCTGGCATCCTATTTTCCACTCCGAGGACTGTACCCGACGGTTAGGGTGGAATTCCGACTGTATCCCTCTCCACGATGGTGAGTATCTTCTTCGACTTCCACCTCCACCTCCCCCCTTCCTTATCGCCTGTTGGTTTTCCTTGTACCCCCGTTGATACAAGCACTACCAGCGCCCTAACTAGGGCACTAAAACAGCACCCCTGGGCACTAAAAAGCGCCTCGATTCGGGGCTCCTTGATCATGAAAGATCAAAGCCCCGACAGACTTCGCGGGAGCAGGAATCCACGAGAATTAGCGAAAGCGGGAGAACCCGCTTGAGAGAAAGGAGTGGGATAGTGAATATTTGGATCCAAATGGGCGTCAACATTGGAATTTGGATTTTATGGATTTTTCCAGGCTTCCTACTCTCTTCCTTCATGTAGAAGCTTCCTTTAGGAGTCTATAAATTGCCGACTTTGGGTATGAGGGAGTTAGATTAAAGTTGTGTTTGAGTTTAGCTTTAGATCTCCGGTGTGGAGTCTCTTTCCTCTTTGCGAGTTATATCCGAGGAGGTGGTGGTACTCTGGTTGTATCCCCTCCGCAGTGGTGATTGTATTTTCCCATTTTATCCTCCCCAATCTATCTCTTTCACTCCTCTTAGCCACCGACCACTTCTCGTTTCTCCTAACCAACATACGATCGCTACCGACCACCCGCAACCCTTCCCACTTGCCGTCCCTTCAGTTCCACACCTTCCCTTCGCTACCACTCGCCTCTTGTGGTTGTTGTCACTCCTTCCAATCATCCACATCTCTCTAGCCGACCTCCATCACCTATTAGGATACATTTAGGAGTGTTGTTAGTGTTGTTTCATGTTTTGAGTTGTTATTTCCATTCGAGTCATGATGCAATCTTATTTTAACGTTAATGAAAGATTTTTTTTTGTGTTTCTACTGTTTCTTCTACTAGTTTCGGTACTATTTGGAATCAGAGTTAGCTCAACTCTAGTCTTGTCGTAGGGTTCCCCAGCATCCGCTGATACCCAATTCACCTCCAACTTTTTTTTTTCCAATTCCCAACCATGGCCATGTTACCACGGAGAGATACATCAAGCTCTACTCAGAAAGAGATCCAATGTGAAATTCATCTTCTGCAATGGAGACTACCCGAGTTAGATGACAAGAACCGGGAAGAGGATATCTTCGATCCAACTTTGGAGATTCAAAGGGGAGAAAGAAATGACGATCTGAATCCCTTCCATGGGGAGGCTTTCAACGATGAAGAATACACATCATGACGATTTGGAATTCGATATCAGAAAAGGCCATGAAAGGGATATTTGAATCCCTCCCAAAGGGAGAATTCCCGAGAGTAGATACTCGTGGGAGGACCCAAATACTACGGGATCAAGGTTTACCTGAGTTTGAATGAGGCATGGATCTAGATGAATTCCTTGGGTGGCTGCAAACTGTTGAACGGATCTTTGAATATAAGAAGGTACTCGAGGAAAGGCGAGTCAAACTAGCCACCATTAATCTGAAGAAAAATGCTTCCCTATGGTGGGAAAATGTGTAGAGGCAGATAAAGAGGGAATGCAGTGAAAAGATAATTAAGTGGGAGAAGATGAAGAAGATAATGCGGAAAAAAATATCACCCACCCCACTAACACCTGGATATTTTTTGTAAAACTCCACAACTTACAATAGAGGGACATTTCAGTAGAGGAATTCACAGCCCAGTTCGATCATTTACAGCTCAAGTGTCGACTGATATAGCCGGAAGAGCATACAATAGTCAAATATCTTGAGGAAATGAGGCTTGCCATTAGCAATTTGGTACAACTGCAACCATATTGGACATTGAGAGATGTCCAGACACTGGCCTTAAAAGTAGAAAGACAGCAAAAGCAGAGTAGGCAGCAACCTCCAGACAAACAACCACCTACAGTTACCACAATCAACAAGGATACCCCGGGAAATAGCAAGCCCGGACACGGGAATGAAAGTACGAATCAGAGCGAGAAGAAGCAGGAGAAAGACTGCGCCTCCAACATTGTACCGGCTAGAAAATGTTTCAAGTGCCACGATTATGCCCACATAGCCACCAACTGCGCCACGAGCAGAGTAGTCTCACTTAATGATCATGGCGTCGTGGAAGAAATTAGCAATGACGAGAAAGCCGAGAACAGAGTGAGGTGTGCCAACTTCCCCTAGATGAAAGAGAAGCACTCGTGATTTGATGAATTCTGCAGACTGGGGATACTAGGGATTAGCAGTTTTTTTGCCGCAACATATTCTACACCTGTTGTACAGTGAACGAAAAGGTATGCAGTCTTATTATCAACGACAGAAGCAAAAAGAATGTGGCGTCAACACAACTGGTAAAGAAATTAGGATTCACAAAGCAGAGAACATTACCAGCCATATTCACTTAAGTGGCTGAAGGAGAACCGGGTCAACATCAATCAAAGATACTTAGTAGAATTTTCGATCGGAGGCCAGCTGCAGGGCCAGATATGGTGTGATGTGATTTCTATGAATGTCGGTCACCTTCTGCTAGGAAGACCGTGCTAATTTAACCGAATGACTAAGCACGACAAATATAAAAACACATTCTTTCACCAAGAACGGGAAGCGCAAGACCCTCCTTACTTCGATAAAGGCCGAGGTCATAGGTACCCTTTTAGCAGACTAATGTCAGTATAACTAGTTTTAGAGCCCAATTGAAGCTACAAAAATGTTGTGGTGCGGCCTGGAAACACGCTTGGGGTCATTGGAAACGTGGCTGCAGGCATGGCCTTGCGACTCGCATTCCTATATTCGTGACCTCGCTGCCCCTCTCCTCATTGTCATGATTCATTCTCTCGCCTTACCCTCACGATGTGCTCCTCTCTCGCGATACTTGACCTAAATTACCCTCCCTCTCTCACACGATTCTCATGGATATATCTCGTGTGATTCTCACAGATAAGTTAAGTTATCTTCGCTCCCTCTCTAGCGTGATTCTCATAGATAGGGATCCTCTGTGTGGTGCCTTCTTATATGTGTAGTGCTTTCTTATTTGTGCGGTGTCTTCTTGTCGTTGTGTCATCTAATCTGTGTGGCGGTTCCTCTATGTTGTGATACCTCTTCTCGCTGGGAAATCCTTACCTTAACTATGTTATTGTTCTTGTTTTTAAAAATTTTGCGGTTTCCTCTTTGCGATTGTTCTTTTGTGTGGTTCTTCTTCGTGCTGGGTAATATGTACCCTAACTTATCTGTGACTTTTGATTTTGCAAAAGGCTTAATGCTAGAGAATTTGGTGGTTTCCTCTGTGCAACTGTTCCCCTTCTCGTTGGTTAATGCCTACTGTGCTCAAGAATTTTGTGGTTTTTTATTTGATAATTGCTTATGGTTAATTGGTTTTTAGTTGATGTTCAAATTTGGGGATTTTTGGGAATACCATGTGCGATGACTTGGAAATGAGTGTTGGTTTTCGGTTGATGTTGGATTTCGGTTTTATACTATAGCTCTAAAATGTTCTTGATAGGTGAAATCACTGTTGGTTCAAAAGCACGTTCAATGGCTTGTAATCACATGCAAAGGGGTGTCTTTTGGTTGATAACGGATTATGTACATTTGGTTGATGTTGGCTTANAAAAAAAAAAAAAAAAAAAAAAAAAAAAAAAAAAAAAAACTCATATATACTTTAGCTTGCTGGTACCCATACCATGAATGATTCAGTACACCCTCCCAAATATGAATCTTCAAAAAACTAGTCAAAGGATATTTTGTGCCTATTACTCTTCTTACTCTACTTTAGAGGAAGCATCTCAAGGCCATTCTCTTGTAGATGCCCCCTTTGAAGGTGCAACAAGAGCCGATTTGAGGCGCTTCTTCTAGGATTTCTTCAATATTGACATAAATGATTTCTTGGAACCGATAGAAATGCATGCCTTTTTCAAAAATTCCTCGCTCACAAAGTTTTTGATGTATTGTAACATAAACAAAAGATCTTCGAGTCTCAAAAATCTAAGTTTTTATAGTATCTCATCTATTATGATCTAGAAAAAAATAGGCAGCTGCTACAGTTTCCCCGACTGTATCGAAATCCGTAGTAATTTTTCACAAAGAAAGATCGTACGGACTGGTGCCATATTGGATCTTTTGTGCAAAGATCTAATTTCTTACTCCTAAAGGATAAACGTCAGTGTATGTCACTAGTAAAACTGTCAAGACTAGCTAAGAGCTATGGCTTCAACTTGACCCGCTATCTTCTAAAGAAGTCAATTAGCCTGATAGCGATCACTATTGCCTGACATGAGAACTGTGCAACAATAACCTCAGTAGGTTTTAGAAACTTCCTTAATTTGGGCACCAATAAAAATCGGAGACCAACTCGCAAATTTGCCTCATAAATTGTGATGTTTCTAAGGGGAGGCAAACAGGCTTGATCAGTTAGAGTTGGCAATCTCATTACCATCTAGCTCAGGAAGCGGTACTTCTTTTGATGAAGTGACAGAGAATCTTCTGTATGTCATTCACACCTCTAACCTCGATTCAATAGATGGAGATTACAACAATACCCATAATGGCCACAAAAATAAAAAAAAATAAAAAAAATAAGAAATAAATAGCTCCGTTCGATAATAAATTAATTTTAAGAAGAAAAAAAATTAAAAAAAAAACTTAAAAGCAAATATATTGAAAAATAATAGAACTATAGTTCACTGTTCTTCTAAAATTAAATTAGGCTGCTCCTTATCAGGAAATTTGAAGCTTGTTTTGTGATCCTTTTTCTTTGAATATGGTGGTTTGAGGAGGGAGAGGAGGGATAATTCATTGGCGCACTGACAACCATTAGGGTTTGATAGTGATTGGTGTGATTTCGAATTTCATTATTACCTAAGTTGAAAATAAAAATCAAATCTTTAGAGAATCAAACCGATAAAAATGTGCATGTTTTTCAATCATATTTGTTTGATTTGATTCTGACTGAACTAATGATGTACATTTGGGTCCAATCTAAAGGTGTAAACAAGTGGAGTCGAGCTCGAACTGCCGACTTCCGCTTGAACTTGATTAATTTTATCGAGTTCGACCTCGTGCTCAAGTTGAAGTCTATGAGTTTGAGCCAATTTGCTTATCGTAAAAGAGAGAAAATAATTTAATTTAAAATTAAAAGAAATAATAAAAAGATCACTTATTATAAAATATAAAATAATATTTTTTTAATTATTTTTAATGCTTCAAATAGTCTTCAAATTTAATATATTTAACTATGTTTTATATTAATATATTTTTTTTAAATGAGCCGACTCACGAGTTAACGAGTCGAATTAAAGCTAGCTTGAGCTTAACTTGTTAGCTTACGAGCTCAGTTCACGAGCTAGTTATCGAGCCGAGCTAGAGCAGACTCACGTGTCAGCTTTACTCACTCACACTCTTAGTTCAATCCAAACATCGCACACAAATACACAATTCTTATATTTACATATTTAACATCTAAACTTTTCTTTTTACATTTACATGAATAGCAGTTAAATCTTTAGCATCACATCAAAAATATAACTCTTAGTATATAAAAATGAAATACATCATTTCTTGCATAGGGTTATAGCATCAATGTTATAAGTGTAAATATCAAAATTTAGTTGTTAGACATGTAAATACATAAAGCAATCTGTGGTACTTATGTAAATTTCCCATTAATTTATTACAAGATATAAATTGTAAATTTAGGGCTGTGAATCTTTCTCGAAGATCCTTAATCACTCGAAAATTGATTCAAAAATCAAGATCGGATCAAAATAAATGAGCCAACTATGAGCGAAAACTTTGGATTGAATTCTTTTCGAATAGCTTTCGAGCAATACACAGATCAAACTGGCTAGAGATCAACTCAATTTCTTTTCTTATAAAAGTTATATATAATACCAAAAAACAAATATGACGAGCTACGAGCCGATTTCAAGCTGAAACAAATCCAAATAACCCAAATTTAAGCCAACTCGTTTCGATTCCGAGCCTGGTCAAGCTCGATTCAACTTCGAACCAAACTAGCTCAAAATAGAACATAACGAGCGACTGCCTGATTTACTTCTGAACTCAATCCATTCGAGTCAATTTCGAACAGGCCCCCCCATCTTGGGCTGGCTCAAAATCCGTCTGATAACATCCCTACTTATAATTCCATGCATCATAAGTACACCTGATGACCAGTTCATATTGAATCCATATAAAAATAAGGACTCCATTTGTTTGGGTCAAAATTGGTTGAATCAAGCAATCCTGAGACCAAATTAAAATACTATATAAACATATAAAAATAATTCCATGCCTTTAATCACTAAATTTAATCATACTTTGACATGGAATTATATACATTATACATCCACACATCTTAAAACTTAATTTTACATAATGGATTATTATATAACAAACAAATATAGCTTTGTCTCAAAGAAATTGGTGATCCTTAGACTACTGAATAAACCATGGATGTTTCCTTGGAACTAATCAAATGGAGACTGGACAGGGCTTTAAATTTTTAAAGGTAGGGTTGTTTACATGCATGACATATTTGTGGTGTATTTACATATCTAAAATCGAAACTTTCACATTTACATAGTATTTACATGCATACACTCCAATCTTTAGTATCACATAAAAATATAGCATTATTATTAACTATTTAAAAATGAAAAACATACTTTCTTGCATAGGATTATGATACTGAAGTGTCACGAAGGTGACTATCAAATTCTGGGTCTTAGATAGACAAACACATAGAAATGTGTGGACATTTAGGGCTATAAATGAACCAATGCACTCGATGAACAACTCAAACTCAACTCAATTAGGACTTGAATCTTGAATGAATAAGCTTGAATAGTTTTTTAACACTCGAATCTTAAATGAACTGAACATGAACATGATTAAACTTGTTCAATTATTTTCATGAATAAACTCGTTTGTTGTTGGACAAACTTGTTAAATACTCGATATAAAACTTGAATACAGCTAGTATCATATATAGTACATTACTTTAAAAAAAAATTGATTTGGTAAAATTTATTTAATTATACATTTAATATTAATATATAATTATATCAATAATATTTTTAAATTAATTCTTAATTATATATTTATTTTATTTTAAATTATATTATAGTACCATTTTATTTAAATTTTGTTGCTCTTGTTTCAAAATTTTTTCTCTATTTTAGAATTCATTCTTATGAAAATATATCTATTATTAACAATAGATGATAACATGTTAGCTTATTTGCTTATATCATACACATGTTACATGATTTATTCAATTGTTTATGTATTTTGATTTGTAAAATTTATATTTTTTCATATGAAAATTTAGGTACTCTTTATTTTTAGATCGTTCATATTTCATAAACAATCGAATACAAATCAAGCTTAAACATTGAAAATTTTAAATAAGTCGAACTTAAACAATATACGAAAGCATGAACAATAAGTGAACCTTGAACAATATGTGAATGATTGAAGCATGCTCAAGCTGAACATGAACTTATAATTGCAACAAACGAAGTCCAAACTACGATTTACATAGCTCGGCTTGATTACAACCCTACGTGAAATTTAATTAAATTTCTGTAAGAAATAATATATGTATCACACAATTCTTATGTATATATGTATCAAGATAATAAAACTTGATATTTAATCAACACCTTACTAACATAAATAAATTAAATAATAAGCAAGAAAAGGTAAAAAAAGCAAATATTAAAGTTATTTTTAATGTGGTGTTAAAATTTTAGTGTTAAATAAGTAAATATTAAATTTTAAATATCAGTTATGTAAAGACATAAAAATTAAGTGACACGCATGTAAATGCCTCTAAATTTTTAAGTAAATAAGGTTCGATTACCCAAAAAAGAGGGAACAGGATACAAAAATTCATGCCCCATAAACATTTAACAAGGCAAACGAATAAAATCTCAATCAAATCAAAAGTGGGTAACAGACATTCTTCCAAATTTAATGAAGAATCTATTAAAAAAAGCCTAAATAATTTTGTAGTTTTATTCCTTGAAAAGATAGCCAACCACTTCATTCTTAATGACTGACAACTGCGAGCAATTGGTTGGTTGCAACCTTTAAATTTGATAGCAGCTCATGTGATAGAAACGCTGGGAATCAACGGTTCAATATTGAAGGAACAGGAAATAGGAGAGACTACCATCACTTTCTCTCAATGGAAGAATGGTGGATAAGAGTGGTGGATAGAATTGAAAAAAGATTAGGGTGTGGTGTGTTTGGTGCAGCTTGTGCTTATTCAGTTAAGTCGTTTATTTGGAAACATGGATTGCGGGGTTAGACCCGCATTCCGCGTTTAATGTAAAAGTCCAACTGTGTTTTAGGATAAGCAACTCAAACGCTGTTTCCAAACGATAACGGATAAGCTGCCCCAAACGGAGCACAAAATATAGCCTCAAAGTGTGAAAATAGATTATTGAGAGCTTAAATAAAATATAATTTCAGATCTTGAGGACTTAAAAAACAGCTTAAAATAAGCATGATTCAAGTGGAAAAGCAATTATTGAAAAATAAATAGAAATTTTATGGTAAGAGTTTAGACAAACTAAATTACAACAGTATCAAACAAATGTTGAGAACAAAACTTTTGAAGGTTTTGGAGCGAAAATAACGCTTACCTCCATTTATCCCTCAGTTCTCTCTTCTCAGAGAGGACCCATGTGACCAAGATAGCAGCCAGCAGGGCTACAATGGTGATGAGCAGGAGGGCGAAGTTGAAATCTTCTGTAAGGGAGTCGTAAGACCGCGACGGAGCGATTCTGGAGAAGAAGAGATCAACTCCATAAGCAAAGACGAGGGTGCTGGATTCCAATTTGGCGGGGAACGTTACGATGCCTCGAATACCTTCCACTTGAAGCGAGTGTGTCACATGAGACTGCAGACGAAATCAGCATAATTAAATCATGAATTTTAAGGAAACATAATTGCTGCAACATTATAATTTATAACACCACATATACAAAAGAATTGCATAAAATTGGAGTAAATCATATAAACTTCAAGGAGAGTATATATATGAAACGGATCAGCTTTCTGATAAAAGAGATAAAAAGAAGGCAAAGTTAACTGCATGTAAGTTAATCCCACGTGCAAGTGGAAGGCATTCGCACAAGCGACTAACATGTAGTGAAATAGGCTTAGTTTTGGACATCATTGTCCATTGATCATCGACAAGTTCTGTATGAGGAATAAAATCTATTTTCAGCAATGTATTTGCACAACAACCATTCAAATTATCATTGACCAAGCACTTTTCTTCTTCATACTTCGATATGAATTTTATCTACCGCTCTTTTGGCACATCTTCTACCCTTCAGTATATATTCCCAAACCAAATAAATGCACTGTCCACTATTTTAAATAGATGCTGCTCTTACCATCACTAAAAAATAATCATTTTTTAATTCATAAGTCCAAGTTTGACATAAAGTCATCTTCACATTTAAGTTTTGTTGACAGTCAATTTTTTAATTAATCACTTATTTCCTGATCAACATAGATCCATGCAACATACCTAGCTTAAAACATTTTAAAATTAACCTTTTAAATTTTAACTATAGAAGGTATATCATTCATTTTAAACCGCTAGGTTTAACTCTAGAAGTTATATCCACCTTAACATCCTCATCCTTATGCATAATAAAAATAAGATGCTAAAATATATCACCTAAGTATCGCTTTATCTTCAAGTGCTATTGATTGAAATAAATTTTTAAACGACGACAAATGTATTTTAGCATTGTTCTAAATTTCTATTTATTTCAAATTTCAACAATGATTTTATTAATTAGAATCTCTTCATCTACAAAAAATATACACAAACTACTACACTCTGAATGCACTTGGTAAGCACTTCGTGACACGGGGGGTATTCCCCTCCCACACCTACTGAACCAGGCAACATGAACCGGTTCAGTTGAGACTGGGTGAGGCCCGCCCAATTAGGAGAGGGCCCCACCTCTCCTCCCTATCAAAATATTATTTATATGTGCTTCGTGTGTCTTAGGGTTAGCTCATGTTATTTTCAGCTTTGTGTGTCTTAGGAAAGCTGCTGGCATCCTATTTTCCACTCCGAGGACTGTACCCGACGGTTAGGGTGGAATTCCGGCTGTATCCCTCTCCACGATGGTGAGTATCTTCTTCGACTTCCACCTCCACCTCCCCCCTTCCTTATCGCCTGTTGGTTTTCCTTGTACCCCCGTTGATACAAGCACTACCAGCGCCCTAACTAGGGCACTAAAACAGCACCCCTGGGCACTAAAAAGCGCCTCGATTCGGGGCTCCTCGATCATGAAAGATCAAAGCCCCGACAGACTTCGCGGGAGCAGGAATCCATGAGAATTAGCGAAAGCGGGAGAACCCGCTTGAGAGCAAGGAGTGGGATAGTGAATATTTGGATCCAAATGGGCGTCAACATTGGAATTTGGATTTTATGGATTTTTCCAGGCTTCCTACTCTCTTCCTTCATGTAGAAGCTTCCTTTAGGAGTCTATAAATTGCCGACTTTGGGTATGAGGGAGTTAGATTAAAGTTGTGTTTGAGTTTAGCTTTAGATCTCCGGTGTGGAGTCTCTTTCCTCTTTGCGAGTTATATCCGAGGAGGTGGTGGTACTCCGGTTGTATCCCCTCCGCAGTGGTGATCGTATTTTCCCATTTTATCCTCCCCAATCTATCTCTTTCACTTCTCTTAGCCACCGACCACTTCTCGTTTCTCCTAACCAACATACGATCTCTACCGACCACCCGCAACCCTTCCCACTTGCCGTCCCTTCAGTTCCACACCTTCCCTTCGCTACCACTCGCCTCTTGTGGTTGTTGTCACTCCTTCCAATCATCCACATCTCTCTAGCCGACCTCCATCACCTATTAGGATACATTTAGGAGTGTTGTTAGTGTTGTTTCATGTTTTAGGTTGTTATTTCCATTCGAGTCATGATGCAATCTTATTTTAACGTTAATGAAAGATTTTTTTTGTGTTTCTACTGTTTCTTCTACTAGTTTCGGTACTATTTGGAATCAGAGTTAGCTCAACTCTAGTCTTGTCGTAGGGTTCCCCAGCATCTGCTGATACCCAATTCACCTCCAACTTTTTTTTTTCCAATTCCCAACCATGGCCATGCTACCGCAGAGAGATACATCAAGCTCTACTCAGAAAGAGATCCAATGTGAAATTCATCGTCTGCAATGGAGACTACCCGAGTTAGATGACAAGAACCGGGAAGAGGATATCTTCGATCCAACTTTGGAGATTCAAAGGGGAGAAAGAAATGACGATCTGAATCCCTTCCATGGGGAGGCTTTCAACGATGAAGAATACACATCATGACGATTTGGAATTCGATATCAGAAAAGGCCATGAGAGGGATATTTGAATCCCTCCCAAAGGGAGAATTCCCAAGAGTAGATACTCGTGGGAGGACCCAAAGACTACGGGATCAAGGTTTGCCTGAGTTTGAATGAGACATGGATCTAGATGAATTCCTTGGGTGGCTGCAAACTGTTGAACGGATCTTTGAATATAAGAAGGTACTCGAGGAAAGGCGAGTCAAACTAGCCACCATTAATCTGAAGAAAAATGCTTCCCTATGGTGGGAAAATGTGTAGAGGCAGATAAAGAGGGAATGCAGTGAAAAGATAATTAAGTGGGAGAAGATGAAGAAAATAATGAGGAAAAAAATATCACCCACCCCACTAACACCTAGATATTTTTTGTAAAACTCCACAACTTACAATAGAGGGACATTTCAGTAGAGGAATTCACAGCCCAATTCGATCATTTACAGCTCAAGTGTCGACTGATATAACCGGAAGAGCATACAATAGTCAAATATCTTGAGGAAATGAGGCTTGCCATTAGAAATTTGGTACAACTGCAACCATACTGGACATTGGGAGATGTCAAGACACTGGCCTTAAAAGTAGAAAGACAGCAAAAGCAGAGTAGGCAGCTACCTCCAGACAAACAACCACCTACAGTTACCACAATCAACAAGGATACCCCGGGAAATAGCAAGCCCGGACACGGGAATGAAAGTACGAATCAGAGCGAGAAGAAGCAGGAGAAAGACTGCGCCTCCAACATTGTACCGGCTAGAAAATGTTTCAAGTGCCACGATTATGCCCACATAGCCACCAACTGCCCCACGAGCAGAGTAGTCTCACTTAATGATCATGGCGTTGTGGAAGAAATTAGCAATGACGAGAAAGCCGAGAACAGAGTGAGGTGTGCCAACTTCCCCTAGATGAAAGAGAAGCACTCGTGGTTTGATGAATTCTGCAGACTGGGGATACTAGGGATTAGCAGTGGTTTTGCCGCAACATATTCTACACCTGTTGTACAGTGAACGAAAAGGTATGCAGTCTTATTATCAACGACAAAAGCAAAAAGAATGTGGTGTCAACACAACTGCTAAAGAAATTAGGATTCACAAAGCAGAGAACATTACCAGCCATATTCACTTAAGTGGCTGAAGGAGAACCGGGTCAACATCAATCAAAGATACTTAGTAGAATTTTCGATCGGAGGCCAGCTGCAGGGCCAGATATGGTGTGATGTGATTTCTATGAATGTCGGTCACCTTCTGCTAGGAAGACCGTGCTAATTTAACCGAATGACTAAGCACGACAAATATAAAAACACATTCTTTCACCAAGAACGGGAAGCGCAAGACCCTCCTTACTTCGATAAAGGCCGAGGTCATAGGTACCCTTTTAGCAGACTAATGTCAGTATAACTAGTTTTAGAGCCCAATTGAAGCTACAAAAATGCTGTGGTGCGGCCTGGAAACACGCTTGGGGTCATTGGAAACGTGGTTGCAGGCATGGCCTTGCGACTCGCATTCCTATATTCGTGACCTCGCTGCCCCTCTCCTCATTGTCATGATTCATTCTCTCGCCTTACCCTCACGATGTGCTCCTCTCTCGCGATACTTGACCTAAATTACCCTCCCTCTCTCGCACCATTCTCATCGATATCTCTCATGTGATTCTCACAGATAAGTTAAGTTATCTTCGCTCTCTCTCTAGCGTGATTCTCATAGATAGGGATCCTCTGTGTGGTGCCTTCTTATATGTGTAGTGCTTTCTTATTTGTGCGGTGTCTTCTTGTCGTTGTGTCATCTAATCTGTGTGGCGGTTCCTCTATGTTGTGATACCTCTTCTCGCTGGGAAATCCTTACCTTAACTATGTTATTGTTCTTGTTTTTAAAAATTTTGTGGTTTCCTCTTTGCGGTTGTTCTTCTGTGTGGTTCTTCTTCGTGCTGGGTAATATGTACCCTAACTTATTTGTGACTTTGGATTTTGCAAAAGGCTTAATTCCAGAGAATTTGGTGGTTTCCTCTGTGCAACTGTTCCCCTTCTCGTTGGTTAATGCCTACTGTGCTCAAGAATTTTGTGGTTTTTTATTTGATAATTGCTAATGGTTAATTGGTTTTCAGTTGATGTTCGAATTTGGAGATTTTTGGGAATACCATGTGCGATGACTTGGAAATGAGTGTTGGTTTTCGGTTGATGTTGGATTTCGGTTTTATACTATAGCTCTAAAATGTTCTTGATAGGTGAAATCACTGCTGGTTCAAAAGCACGTTCAATGGCTTGTAATCACATGCAAAGGGGTGTCTTTTAGTTGATAACGGATTATGTACATTTGGTTGATGTTGGCTTATGTTGTTTATGTGGTGAATGTGGGGGTGGATGTGTTTCGGTTGAAGGACTTGAATGGGGTGGTGAAGGGTGGTTGGTGCAAGGACGTGGATGCGGAGGCGGTGATGTTTGGTGGCGTTTGTGTGTGGGTGAGGTGCATGTGTTTGGATGTGGTGATTGCGTATTCATGTGGTTGTGGTTGTGTTGATGATGGAGGATGTGTTTGTGTGTGGGTAAGGTGGTGGTGGGTATTTTTGGTGTGGTTGTGGATGTGTTGGTGAGTGGTGGATGTATTTGGAGGTGGTGATTGTGTGGTTGTGTATGTGTTGGTTAGTGTGGAGTTTTTGGTGTGTAGAGGTAGTAGATGTGTTATGTTTTAAAGATGTTTGTCGTATTGTTGTGTGTGGAGATAGTGGCAGCGGTTGTCTGGGTGTTGCGGTGGTGTGGTGCAGAGGGGCAGTGATGATGCTATTATGGCATTTTTCTCGCTGAGTTGTGTTAAATATTTTTTATGGGAAATGTTTATGTTAATTAGTTTTTTTTTTCATGCTAGTAATACAATGGTTATGACAAAAGAGATTAGTTCATTTATAATATGAGATAAAAAGAATTAACATTTTGCGGCATTTGTCTCAAGGAGATCGATCTGAGAAATAGGCTAACAACCTATTTTAACAAGAAATGTTGTCAAAATATTTTTAGAAAATTCAAGAAAAGTACAGACAGAGAGTACTATAAGATGCAGTTAAAAACAACTGGGATCAACTCAAGAAGAATTGAAAATTCTAGAAGAAATTGAAGCGAGAATCAGCGGGCATGGGATGGGATCCAAATAAGCAAACGATTAATGCTTTCGAGTGGTGGGCAGAGAGAATTGCGATGAACATTTTTGAAATGTCTCTTAAAGTTTGTCAATTTTTAATTTATTTTTAAATTGAACTACATGTTATATGAATTTATAGGTGGTGTATGTTGCGAAAAAATTTAAATAATGTGGAATCGATCCTGTGTTGGAGAAGTTTGATCGTATATTTAAGGGTGTCGTAGAAAAGGGTAACAACAATTGTGCCCCCAGTGAGGACGGGTGACATCCCCGAAAATTTGGGAGTTGNACAACTGGGATCAACTCAAGAAGAATTGAAAATTCTAGAAGAAATTGAAGCGAGAATCAACGGGCATGGGATGGGATCCAAATAAGCAAACGATTAATGCTTCCGAGTGGTGGGCAGAGAGACTTGCGATGAACATTTTTGAAATGTCACTTAAAGTTTGTCAATTTTTAATTTATTTTTAAATTGAACTACATGTTATATGAATTTATAGGTGGTGCATGTCGCGAAAAAATTTAAATAATGTGGAATCGATCATGCGTTGAGTTTGATCGTATATTTAAGGGTGTCGTAGAAAAGGGTAACAATAATTGTACCCCCGGTGAGGACGGGTGACATCCCCGAAAATTTGAGAGTTAACCAAACAGGTGATTTTACTGAAGGCCCCAGCCCAGATCTCTATGAACTCGAGTCCACAAGCCCTGTAAGTGTTCGCAGATTGAAAAAAAAAAAATGGAAGCTGTTTTTCATAGAAACAAGATATACAGTTGGTGGTTTCATNCCACAAGCCACTGTAAGTGTTCGCAGATTGAAAAAAAAAAAAAATGGAAGCTGTTTTTCTTAGAAACAAGATATACAGTTGGTGGTTTCATGCAACAATGACCCCAGCACATCTCAAGCAACTTATGTCCAGCAGATTATGCAAATTCTGAATGTAATTCCAGAATTTTTTGAGGATTTGCCGCTGCATTTGGTTTCTATGAAGTTGCATGAAGATTCGACCTGGAGAGTTTTTCATCGCGATGCCCGCTGACCGTAGGGTGACTTACCTACGATATTTTTATGAGCAGAGACATGAGAAATTTTTCTTATTTACATTCACGTGGGACATTCTATTTANATTCGACCTGGAGAGTTTTTCATCGCGATGCCCGCTGACCGTAGGGTGACTTACCTACGATATTTTTATGAGAGCAGAGAAATGAGAAATTTTTCTTATTTACAATCATGTGGGACATTCTATTTGTTTATAGTTTTTTTCATTGTGCTTTGGATATTTAAACTGTTTTGTACATGCCACTTTACTTCAAAGTTTTTTATTTATCGTTATGGTTTCTATTTATTTCTGTAGCATTATTTGCTTATGTTGGTTTTGATTGTAACCTTATATGATTTTAGCAAATTCACTGATGCTTATGTGATAGCCACTTCGATACCAAAATAAATAGATGCAAATAGAAAAAGGCGCAGAAGGAGAGTTGCAGTTGTCGCATGCTTCATGCACGAATATTATAACTCAAAAATATGTTCTCAAGTTATCACCAATTGAGAATCAAATGAGATGATATTGCAAAGAAAGATTTCAACACCTGATATGGGCATTATAAATTTGTTGTAATGGCTTTTGGATGATCAAATGCACATGTAGTTTTTATGGACCTTATGAACAAAATCTTTAAACCATTTATGGATAGATTGTGATAGTCTTTATTGACAACATATTAATCTATTCCAATGATGAGATTCATCACGCATATCATCTTCGTACTGTTCTGCAGACATCGAAGGAGAACAAATTGAATTCTAAGTTGTCAAAGTGTAAATTTTGGTTGAGAAGCATAGCATTTTGGGGGCATATCATTAGCAATGAAGGCAACACAGTAGACCGGAACAAGGTTAAAGCAATAGTTAATTGGCCTAGACCAACCACTCTTACGAAAGCTCAGAGTTTCTTAGGTCTGGCAGGTTATTATTATAGGAGATTCGTTGAAGGGTTCTCGCAGATCGCAATGCTTTTGTCCAGATTTACTCAGAAAGCAGTGATATTTTTTAATGGACAGATTGTTGTGAGGAAGCTTTCCAGAAGTTAAGATATGTATGCCGACGGTTCCAGTCTTGACTATCTCCTCGGGGATAGAAGGCTTTCAGATCTATTGAGATGCAATTTTAAGGGGATTTGGATGTGTCCATACGCAACATGAGAAAGAAACTGCTTATGCATCTAAGCAAATGAAGAATCATGAGAAAATTATCTAACACATGATTTGGAGCTTGTAGCAGTTGTATTTGTTTTGAAGATATAGAGATATTATTTGTATCGTATCATGTGTGAAGTATTTACTGATCACCAAAGTTTGAAGTATATTTTCACCCAAAAGGAGTTGAATTTAAGGCAACAAAGATAACTTGAGCTTATCAAAGAACATGATCTGGATATACAATATCACCCGGGGAAAGCAAATGTTGTGGCGGACGCGCTAAGCAGAAAGGCAAGTGGTAGTGCTAACTGGGAAATTGCACAACAATAATAGCTCATTAGAGATATGGAGCATTTACAGTTATCAGTAGTGACACCAAATGATGGAAAGCACTTGGAAAAATATGAATTGCTACAAGATGCAGAGTTTTGAAAAATATTTGGCCAGGTGAATGCAAGGCACTTGGAAAAATATGAGATCGATGAAGAAAAGTTATTGAAGTACAAGGGTAGAATTTGTATTCCTGATGTAAGTAATTTTTGCAAAAAAATCATGCATGAGAAACATTAAGGAGCTTAAGGGTTTATGCTGGTGGCCAGGATTCAAGCACAGTGTAGCAGAGTTCGTGACAAAGTGCCTAACTGTCAGATGCTTAAGGTTGAGCACCAGAAGCCAGGTAAAATGTTACAAATGTTGCCTATACCAAAGTGGAAAAGGGAGGACGTTGCAATGGACTTTGTGACAGAACTATCGAGATCAAGACAGGAATGTGATGTTGTATGGGTAATTATTGATCGTCTGACCAAGTCTGCACATTAGTTGATGAACGTGTACGATTGCATGGTGTCCCAAAATCTATTGTTTCAGATTGAGACGGCAGATTCACATCTAGACTGTGGAGGAAGATCAAGAGGGTTTGGGTGCTCAATTGACATTCAGTACAACCTTTCATCCCCCATACAAATGGTCAATTGGAGAGAACGATCCAAACATTGGAAGCCTTACTTCGACTTGTTCTTGATTTTAGTTGAAACTGAGAAATACACATACCTTTGATAAAATTTTCCTACAATAATAGTTAGACCTTTTATTTATCACAACCCAGCTCAGGATTTGGAATTAACCAAGATTCGAACAGACAGTTGAACGGTATAAATTAAATTTTCAACATTTGTCTACAATTTAAAAAATGAAAGAGTCATTACGAATTAAATTAAAGCGGTACAATTTAAAATTACGTCGTTACTGACAGTCCCCATCGTCTATAAACATTTTTTCGTCTATCGCTCATATTTTAACAATTTAATTAAACTTGAAAAGTCAGTTAAAACAACTGTGAGCTAAATGAGCAAGTAAATACTCATACTTCTAAAACACAGCAAAACAAAAAAAAGTAATAACAATATGCATGTCAGTTAAACTTCTTTATAAATCAATATAATTATTTAACATGACATTCAAAGGGATTCATATCAGTATCATATCAAAATCACTTCATATCTATACAACCGTCACAAGAGACACTGTTTAAAATTTGTATCACTTAAGGTACTTCAATATCAATATCATTTTTCATTTACGTGCACGGGTACATTAGTGTTTCCCTACTAATACCACCAAGGGGTACTCCATTATA
>JXCR01056852.1:45217-71992 GCA_002079205.1 Phalaenopsis hybrid cultivar | reverse complement strand
GTGTTCGGCTCGTTAGGCTTAACGAACGAGCCGAACACGAGCTGCTTAACGAGCCGAACACGAGCTGTTCACGAACAACGAGCCAAATTGACAGCCCTACTGGCATATATAATGAAAGGACAAAAGATAGAAAGGAAAAGGGAAGGATGTGGACCTGTCTTCATTTCAGAGGTATTCATGCATCAAGTTAAAAGTCAATTGTTCTCTTTCATGGAGGAATTTAATTGTAGATGTTATGCATCTGAGGCGGTGTTGGCATGGCTTATGTCATGTGATAAGAAGTTTATCCCTCAATACATGGGCATCATAGATGTTCTTTTGGAGGGGTTTGCATAATATGGGTTGTGGAACAGATGGTGTACCAAGAGAAGAACAAGTGTCAAGTGATGAATGACAGTCTATCATTTGAGCATGAGCTCTTGGAGTTGTGGATCTCATGGTAGAGAAACACTAAGGATGCTTCTTTAGAGAAAAAGACAAGGTCCTTGTCGGCGATAAAAAGTGGGAGTTTGGGGGAGGAGTTGCCCGTAGGAAGTTGTCGGTCACCGGAATCGAAATTTTGTCGCCCTCTTCGGAAGGACGCTCTAATTTACATATAGATTTAAGTTTAAAATCAAATATGAAAATCAAACTGACCCCATATTTTCTATAGTTTAAATGGAATAGCGTTTTACCTCAAACCCTGTATATATCCCAAAGGATAAACACAAGACTTGAGGATGAGACTTGATCAAACAAACTAAAAAATACATGACATCCGTTTGATCTGCGAAATCGTTTTATTTGCCGACAAATTCTCCTATTTAATATGAAAAATTAAATAGGGTTTGTTTTAAGCTGGGTTCGGAAAAGCTTCCTATATTAATTATATCTTAAATGACCGAAATCACTTAAGAATACTCTCGATAAAAATCAGGAAAAATATCTTCAAGGACTTCAAAATGATGAGACTTTTCAACGAAATCGGGCAAAGAGGTGTGAAAGGGGAATGACTCAAGTTCGGAACATTTATTACAGAATCCAAAGAAAGAAGAACTAGGGGATGCCACAGATCCAGAAGAGACCCTCGGTGACTTCCCAGTCTACCGTATGGTTTGGCTTCAGTTTTGAGGAGAAATTATTCAAATATTTCATCCTGCCAATTTTATTTAATTGGGGCTTACATTCATGTGAAACGATCGCACAAACGACCTGAGAGATGTGAGGATTTAGGTCGTAACGAACGACAATCTCAAAATCCTAAAACGAGTTAGGGCTTAGATTGCACGGTAGAACTGTACAAATGTTTAACGAGAAGTTGAGGATTTATGTTGCGCTAGGCGAACAATCTCAAAATTCTATGGATTGTTGTGTTAATTCTATGAAAAGAATGGTTTAACTGGGGAAGACATGTTCTGTTGTTGAAGATGGTTGTGCTGCCCACCGCGCTAGTTCCAAGCTCCTTGTCGTGACGAGTTTAAGTTTTCCAGGGTGTCAGGTTATGATGTCAAATCTATTGGCTCTATGGTTGTAGTTCTTCAGATCTTTTATAGATAACATGTTGAAGTTGCACGGTGTATAGCATAACAGTAGAGTATGTAGCACAGGACAAACAGTAGAATATGCAGTAAAGAAAACAATACAATATGCAGTAAACGAATACAGCATGTAGGTGATTTGCAAGAAAGTAACATGCTGTAAACATAAAACAAATCTGTATACCTTTGAGGTTCGCTGTTCTTTAGGTGTAATTGATACAACAAGTGCAATCAACAAAACTTGAGGAAACAGACTGAAATGCTTTATATAAACTAAAGCAAAGAAACGTCACTCAGAAAACACGAGAAATGCGAGGAAATCGACGAAGCGACAATTCAATGAAAATTGATGAAAAATCGTAGAAAACACGGAAAAATCCTGAAAAGAGACCACGAATGCTTTATCCAAAAGTTCCGAGAAAGACGTATGAAAAAGTCCGAAAAGAGGGGGACCGCAAGCACTCAGGTCGGTGCTAGGCTCAACTATATATTAGTACTCGAGGGTCGTCGAAGGCTACTCGATCACCCGGATGTATAAAACCCGCCACTCAACTAGAAGGGTGTCCAATCAAACCTAACTCAGGAGGGTACTCTTTAGCCTAAACATGTGATCAACAGGTGGACAACTGATGTTTAAATGTATTTAAAATTTATATTTTCAGCATATTTTGATTATTTTGTAATATTTTAAAAAGCCAAATTTACAATATTTTCTAAAATCAAGTGCAATTAGAGGTGTAAACGAGCCAAACCTTGTGTTCGGCCTGTTTATATGTCGAGCTAAATAATTGTGTTCGTGTTCGAATCGTTTGTTTAGCGAGTCGAACAGGAACAGTTCACGAACAAAGAGCCGTTTTGACAACCCTAATCATGTAGCCATAAAATGTTAAAAATTGGGACAAAATTTAAAATATCATTTGAATANGACTTTTTAATTAAATGTTTGTAAGAACAACTATGTTCCCCGAACTTGAACAAACCCTTTGTGATATCAATCCAAACAAAAACTTTTTATTTTTATTTTTCTATTACTATCACATTTATCTGAAAAGTTGCTGTTACAATGAAAAAGAGCTCATTTACTCTCCTACCTACATTATATAGGCAGCCTTATTCTATTTTATACCATTTCAAAACATATACAAGAATTCAAATTTTTAGGGGGTATTTGGTACGGTACTTTTTAACAGGATTTAAGTTAGATTTAACGTAAATTCAACCGAACACCATATATTATCCACTGTTAAGTTAAATTTAATTTTTGCTTGTTTTGTTTATAAATCTAGATTTATTGAATCCACTTATTAGTTGGATATAACGGATTTATTGTAGGAAAAAAAAATATTACGAATATATTTATGCCAAATACATCAAATGGATGTAACCGGATTTAACCTTAATTGAACTAAATATTATTTCGGATTTAATAATATTTAGGTTTGATAAATTCAAATTTAGTGGATTTACTAAATCCTATTTAACGTAAATCCTACTTGCAGCCAAATCCCCTTTTAACTTGGAGAGGTTCAACCATTTCCAAGATAGTTGTGTTAAATTCATTTTGCATGAAGAACTTGAGTGCCTTCATTGGCACATGTTTGCTTTCGATAGAATGCACTTATTTGAAATGATTAATTTTTGCTAGATTCTATGATTTTTTCTATGTATTTAAAAATTTACATGGAATTTTCAACCAAATGCCATTATTAAATAAGGTTTGGACATCTCCAAGGCACAATCCGATGTCTGTGAGTGCATAATCCAGCATAACCTATGTGATTTTGGTTGGTTTGAACTAATTTAGTCATTAGAGGTGAACTGGCAAACCTAGTCCTACCAGTGAGTCGACTCATAACACTTGAAGAGGTAGGAGGTGATGATTGCCTAAAGAAAAGTGGAGGAAGTTCGCGAGTCATGGGAGCCGTTCCATCTGAATTAGACATTTTTGGTTGGGGCTGATTTGGTTAATGGCAGGCTGAATATGCCTGCCAACGGAGATCCGGAGAGGACAAGTGAGATGATGTAGAGGTGTGGCACAGAGATATTTGACCAAATGGATGAGGCTCAATGGTGGCAGTCTAGACATAGAATCTTGTCGTGCAATGATTAGGAAGCTAGAGTGGCAACTCGAGAAGGAGTGCGTTCCAATAGGTCCAACCTGAGGGAAAGAAGAGGGGATTAGTGTGGAGGAGGAAGACCAAACCACAAGATTTGATACAGGCGCCACTATACGTGTTTAAATAGGCTACATCCGCTTGCAAGATTGAGGTGGGAGAGGTGTCCTGTGGCAAGTTCTTGCTACAAGCAAAGATGGATGCATGATGATTGAATGAATGGAAGGATCCTATTAGCCCATGCGGGGCTCTCCTTGTGAGCTTTCAAGCTAGATAGTTCATGTGAAGTACTAGGGAGGCTTGAACATATTCAAAGGAGAGTTTGTGATGTGCCTTGGGTCTTGCTAGACCTCGGAGGGTGGCGCTAGTTAATTCTTGACAGAGGAACACCTATATGATGAGTTGTGCCGAAGGAGACTGCTCTCTGTGAATATTTTGCTGAAGAAGAGCGTGAAGCACTGATAAATGGCATATGAAGACGGTGGTTTTAGTGGTTCAACATTGTAGGCTATGTCCACCACACAACAAGGCGGAGTTTGTGTTATGGACAAGGTAAAATGTTTTAAGGTACATAGAATTCCCCTATACCATTGAACTGGCATATAGGGCTGTAAACGAGCCGAGCTTGAGCGAGCTCGTGTTCGGCTCGTTCGAAATAGCTCGTGTTCGAAATCGGCTCGTGTTCGAAATTGGCTCGTGAACAGTGTGTTCGTGTTCGGCTCGATTTAAATATTTGTGTTCGTGTTCGGCTTGAAATTGGCTCGTTAATCTAAAATTGAGAAAAATAGATGTAATGTATGGGATTCGAATCTGGATCNATTATAAATCTTTGTACCTTTGTAGTCAATTAATTTTCTAAAAATACTTCTCATCATATATATATATATATATATATATATAAAATAGATTAGTAGTATTTGAGCCAAAACGAGCCGAACATGAACGAACAAATATTTGTTAGTGTTGTTCATGTTCGGCTCGTTAACTCAGCAAACGAGCCGAACATGAACTGTTCGCGAACAACGAACTGTTTTGACAGAGCTAAGTGCAATTTGTTGTTAAAGTCTAACAACCACAAAAGATTTTTAAACCCCAACAGAAATTACAAAACAAGTTCACAAAACTTAATAGGATTTATTAAATTCCTAGCCAAATAAAATTTTATGCTTTAACCCTTCAGAATTTACTAAATTCAGATTTACTAAATCTCATTTAAATCCATTAACAAACAAATTTTAGAATTTAATCCTTCGAGATTTACTAAATCCCACTAACATAAATCTCGTGTAGCTCACGTTTTACTTTGAACGCACAATCATATTTCGTTTTTCATATTCTCCACTCTATAAATGCAAATATTGCACCCGGAGTCCGGACGTTTGGACAACGGACGCCAATGACATTTTGTTTTCCTCCAAACCATCCAGCGCATCGCATTCGTTGTTCAAACGTAGCGCCCTCCCTTTCGCCATGGGCCGCAACCTAGAGTAGAGACAGATTTTTTACTTATATACCACCTTTCCAATGCATGAAAATGTGCATCATTTGAAACATTTTAAGAGGTATAAATGTAAAAAAGTAAAATTTCGTTGTTAGATACGTAAATAATAGGATTTGGTGGTATTTATCGGTGCAATGAATACATCATTACGTTACATCGGATTCATCGAAATAATCGAAACAAGGTTTGATCAAGCCAACAAGATTGGGGAACGTCATCCAAAGGGATTCAAGAAATATATTATATGTTCATAGGACAGATTTAAAATGTGTTATTACAAAATACACTCATCATGAATAAAAATGTAGAAGAGCAGAAAATAAACCTTTCTAAGCCTGAGCTCCAGAGGCTGAGTCCGCAGGAGCATAATCTGCAGTTTGTTTATCAATGGCTGCTTTGCTAATAAGCTTCTTCTTGCTTGAAAATAGAATATTGCAAAACTCTCTGTTCATTACAATGCAAAATTCTTCTTCTTGGTTTGGGATATTATAGGGTCACGAGTCATTGTTTGTACTAAAAATTTCTAGAGAAATATCATGTTTTAATTCAAGACTTGGTATTATTTTCCCTACCAACAAATATTATCTCTTATTTCTCATATTGGTTGACAAATTATCTCCTGCCAACAAATACATCGGTGTTCCCATATCATATTCTCCGTCAATACTATCTAATTATCGAGGGCTTTTGCAAAAAATGATGAAAATTCTTGATGGCTAGATGGTGAAGACCCTCTCCTTCTCTAGTAGACTTCAATTCTACCAAATTCTATGTTAGTGCCCTAATTGCTTACTAGGTTAAAGAGCTTTTTACATCCATTTCCGTCTTAAGAAAACTAGAAGACTACTACTAATTCCTCTCTGATGATAGCATTGACTCTAGAAAGAGTCGCCATATCTCTTGGATTAACTCTCGTTCGCACAAGAAAAAATGAGCTTGAGATTCCTGCCCCTTCCCCGGTCGTCTTTTATTGGAGAAAAATATCATTCTTCTTGCTAATAAGCTCAAACTTTTCATCAGTCTCTCTCTTAAAAATGTTTAATTCCTTTTTGTTTAATGATGCACAGATTCAGGGTAAGAGTCTTTTGGAGTCATTTGACTATTTTGCACCTACATCTCTCTCTCCAAAATAATACTCTGGTCAATACCAACAACAAGCCTTTATCCCACAAGGTGGGGTCGGCTACATGAATCCTTTTTCTTTTTTGCGTCCTATTGAGTGTCATATTTTCATTTAATCTTAAGAAATTAAGATCATTTTTTATACAATTTGTCCGAGTCTTTCTAGGTCCACCTCTGTCTTTCTTAACATAAGTCAAATCTAAAATATCTACTTCTGCCTTTCTTAGCATAATAATGCTCCTGTCAATACCATTATGAATAATTCTACTTGATCCATCTCATCTACCATTATTTTATGATCATATAACATCATTACGCCTTGAAGACACTTTTCTTTAAATAAAGCAACAAACCTTTGACTTCAAAGGCTCCATGCACTCCAATCTCATGAATATTTACCTAAGTCAATTGAGTTTTACATAAACATTACATGACTAAGTGGCCAATTCTCTATTTTTGGATGGTTACTCGCATATTGGAGTAAGAGATGATGGCTATTATGATTTTCACATATTAGTTTTGTCCAAGTAGATATTAAACAAATAATCATCTTTATTTTAACTTCCCTTTCTTCAATTTATTGAGTTCAACCTCCTTAATGAAAAACACTTTCTACTTATTCCCTTTTTTGTCAATTCTTAGAAATTAAAGTTAATGATATTAAGAAGATCACATCTCATAACATTCACTTTCTTTCTAAATGTTACTAATCCATAATATATGGAGGGTGCATATGATAAACTTCATGGCAATAAAATCTTGGGTTAGCTCTATCATCCTTCACAAAATAAGTTTTCAAGTAAGAGGATATATGTCAAAATGGGAACATTTGAATTAAGCACTAGGCAAAAACTCTCCCATAATCCCACTTAATTTTGTACTGGCCAATGATTTTTGCTGTAGTTATATTCTAGTACCCTATGATTGGTTTATATTGCAACCATGTCCTCAATTGGTTTGCTACCAACCTTTCTTTATTTTTCATTGCTTTCTTATGGGATTCCAACAATTGTTAATTATGCTAAAACTCTAATGATTTTTGCTTTCATGTTATTGTTGACCTCATTTTTTGTGAGGTCTAATCTTCCTCTTAGGATTTAGGATCAGCCTTAGGGACCTCCCATTCGACTATCATAGAACCTTAGAAATGGGATTCGCCTCGTTCTAGAAATTAAACCTACTCCTGTACCATTTTGGAGTTTCGCGTGTGTGGTATCAACTTCTAGCACTTAGAAGGGTGAAACCAACATGAGGAAACTCAAAAAGGATTCCTATAGGACCTTTTGAGCCTTAGGGTGACCTTCTGCACAATTCGCATTCTTGCGCGAACAAACTTCGCAATTCAGAGAGTCGATGCGTCCGATTGCTACAATTTACATCGCTTGCACCATTACCTGTCGAAGACTCGAATAACTTTTTGAGACGATCGATCGCGGGTCGAAATTTTGTGAAATTTGAATTTTGACGCGTTTTTGACCCCATTGTCGACGTCGTCGTCCGAGCGATCCCGGATGACTAAACGGGCTGCACCGGCGCGTCTGGAACATCAATTTTGCCTGAGAGGAACAACCATTTTGCTTAGGCACCACGCACGAATAAATTACAAGAAATTTGAATTTTATCCTTATTTTAAATCCCTAAAGCCCTGAATCCGTAAATCGAACACACGCGGCTCCCATCCTTCCTCTCGTTCGCGACCCGACCGAGCCCTCCCCCTTCCTCTTCGATCGCAAGCCCTGGCCGAGCAGCCCTCCCTCTTCGTCGTGAGAGATCGACGGGATCACGCTCCCTCCGTCCAAGACCATCACGCTCCCTCCGTCAAAGACCATCACCTGTTGATCGAACCGCCGACGGGATCACGCTTTCCTCCTATTGCTTCTCTCCTACCCGAAACCATTGATGAAGGTAACCTCTCGTCTTCTTTATCCGTCCAGATTTACTAAATCCACCCATTCCATTCACAGCAGGCGAATCGGGGGTTTAAGGCGNTTAAGAAAATAAAATAAAAATTATTAAATTAAATTCAAATGATGTTTTAAATTTTGCCCCAATCCTTAACATTTTATGGCTACATGATTAGGGTTGTCAAAACAACTTTTTGTTCGTGAACAGCTCGTGTTCGGTTCGCTAAACAAACGAGTCGAACACGAACACACTTTTTGAGCTCGAAATATAAACGGGCCGAACACCAGGTTCGGCTCATTTACACCCCTAATTGCACTTGACTTTAGTAAATTTCGTAAATTTGACTTTTTACAAAATAATCAAAGTTTGCTAGCTTTTTGAATTCAAGGAATTTTTTATTATAAATTATGATAATTAATTATTCAAATTTACTAAACTAATTAGTTTTTTAAAATTATTAAATAAAAGTTTAATATTTGTAAAAGAACAATTAATTAGTTATTAATTATACAATTATTGAATGAATAAAAATTATTGTTATTTACTAATGAATAATTAAATAATAATAATAGTAATCCTGATACTATTTTATGGAGGGATAATTATATCCAGAGCACAAATTGCCCTTTACGAATCACCCTCCATCTCAGCTCCGTCTAAGGAGAAATTATGCATCTCTGCATGCGGTGTCTGATCCTGACCGTATATCACGGCGATCTACGGTCATGATATATTTCAAATTTTTTTTTTTAAAAAAAAATTTTAGGTGAGGCATTCCAAATTCCCCGTATTACTGAATTACGGTCACGGTCAGGACCGCCTGCATGAATAAGTATTGTTATAATGAAAGGTAAGTTTCAAATAAAAGTGGAGGAAGATTTACATACATGCCACCCAATTCCAGTTTATTTACATATTTAACACCTAAATTTTAATAATTACATTAATATAACTTTGCCTATGCGTCGAAAGGTGTATTTCATTTTTATAAAGTTGATATAGTGATATTTCTTATCTGAAAGAAAGATTTGAGTGTTAGACATGTAAAACTCCAATGCTAGAAATAAACTGTTTTGAATCATTTTTTTTTTATTTTTTATTTATTTATTTTATTTTATTTTTTGTCTTTTGCTTTGAAATAAAATATTTTTCAGTGATAATTATTTTTAAAATAGTCAAAATATCTAAATCTCATTTTAAGTAATTTTAAAAAATAAATTAAAATCTTATAAAAATATATCAAACAACATATTTTAAAAGTAAAAGTAAAAACAAAAAATAAAAATGACTGCGACAAAATCCCCGTATCCTGATCCACGGTCGAGGAATTATTGTGTGCGGACACCGCATGCATCTCTGCATGCAGTGTCCGATCCTGACCTTATATCACGGTGATCTACGGTCAGGATTATTTCTGTTTTTTTATAAAAAAAAAAATTTTTAGATGGGACCCACCGAAATACATCGAGACCGTAGATCAGTTGATTCACTATCTGGATCGGACACCGCAAGCAAGCTGGGTGCGGTTGGGTGCGGTGTCCGGCCCGTACGGAATAATTTTTCCACGGTCAGNAATCCTCCTATATCCTGATTTACGGTCACGGTCAGGGTCAGGATCGCTTACATGCGGTGTCCGTGAATAATTTTTCCGGTGCAAGACCATCGGCCTGGTGAGCGAGCGGCGATACACATCGACGGGATCACGGCTTGTAGAGGAGCACCTGAAACTCCATTTTTTCTCCTCCTATTGCTCCTTTCCTACCCGAAACCATTGATGAAGGTAACCTCTCGTCTTCTTTGTCCGTCCAGATTTACTGAATCCATCCATTCCATTCACAGCAGGTGAATCGGGGGTTTAAGGCGGAATCTGTGAAATCCGGATTTATCAAATCCGAGGCTTTATCTTGTCCAAGACACCGTCTGGCAAGATTTAGGTTAAATCCAGCTTAAATTCTGTTCTAAATCCGTTGCTGTANATCAAATCCGAGGCTTTATCTTGTCCAAGACACCGTCTGGCAAGATTTAGGTTAAATCCAGCTTAAATTCTGCTCTAAATCCGTTACTGTAGTAATTCTCCGGCGGAATCTGATTACCATTGGGCTGAGCGCTCCATGGATCGGCATAAATTAGATGCGGTGAGTCGTAGGGATTATTCATCTCAGCCAAGTCGCAGAAACTCTAAAAGAAGTCATAGTAGACATGGTCGGGGGGGCTCATCTGAAAGTGACGGTGGGTATGATTTTGGATCAGATGATGGCCACAAAAAGCGCCATAAATCAAGAAAAATATCGGAGGAAGAGATTATGGAGTATATGGCCAAGAAAGCGCAGAAGAAGGTATCCTTTTTTTTTTTTGTTATGCTTATGCTATATTTCTTGTTTATAATTTTTTTCAGTATGTATTTTTCAGACTGTAACATTTCATTTGTTTTTGAAGGCGCTGAAAGTGGCCAAGAAGCTTAAGTCACAAGTGGTCTCCGGCTACTCAAATGATTCAAATCCATTTGGAGACTCAAATCTTACTGAAAAGTATGTCAAGCTACAACATCTATTCAATAACAACTGTATTTTATTTGAGATCAACTCTTTAACAATCTTTATTAAATTTTTTGCTCAGCAATGAATGTTTTGATATTACCTTGATTAAAATTTCTATATTGATAAGTTAAATCAACTCTCTATTCAATCCAAATTAAAATTTTTTTGAAGGTNAGAAAAATATCGGAGGAAGAGATTATGGAGTATATGGCCAAGAAAGCGCAGAAGAAGGTATCCATTTTTTTTGGTTATGCTTATGCTATATTTCTTGTTTATAATTTTTTTCATTATGTATTTTTCAGACTGTAACATTTCATTTGTTTTTGAAGGCGCTGAAAGTGGCCAAGAAGCTTAAGTCACATGTGGTCTCCGGCTACTCAAATGATTCAAATCCTTTTGGAGACTCAAATCTTACTGAAAAGTATGTAAAGCTACAACATCTATTCAATAACTGTATTTTCTTTGAAATCAATTCTTTAACAATCTTTATTAAATTTTTCTCAGCAATGAATGTTTTGATATTACCTTGGTTAAAATTTATATATTAATATGTTAAATCGACTCTCTATTCAATCCAAATTAATTTTTTTTTGAAGGCTGTTTATTCCTGTTAGGTAGTTAAACTTATTTGTGAAATGCGGTGGTTGATTGGTTCTTGGATTGTATATTAATGCCTCAATTAAATGCTCCCTAGTTCTATGCAATACACACGCTTAAGTTCTGTCCAAACTGTGCTAGTTTTTAATAAAAGCTGCCATTAATGGGTTGCTGAATCTTTTTTGAATGTTTTGCCATGCTTGTGTTGGTGTGGTGCAATGATACGATGCACATATTTATGAGGTTTCCATGTTGACATACTATTTAAATGTTTGGATTACCATATGACTTGGGTGTTCTCTGATTCTCAGTGGTTCTGCTGGCATGATTGGTTGGTTGCATTATGGATCATAGGTTGTGTTTAAATATTTGACTATAGGCTACACTAAGATATTAAATTCTTCGTTATTTTTTCTAAGCTTAGTTTAATTTACTTTTTCCTTTTTAATATTTTTTGTTTCTTATTGTTGCTCCTTTTCTTATCTGCAAATAGGTTTGTATGGCGTAAGAAGATAGAGCGCGATGTCTCTCAAGGCCTAATTGTGGACATATCTATTGCATCTGAGAAGAAAAGACAAAGGGAAAGAATGGTATGCAATTTTTCTGCAGCTTATGATTGATTAAGCACCCGTATTTTTACATTAGTTTTAAGGATATGAAAATCCTATATCATGGTTACCTTTGCTTATTTTGTATGTACTAAATAATATTGCGTTTGTTGATATACAATATTGAATGAGAGGATCATTACACTAAATGACAGCAGTATGTGTATTTTGGAAGAGCGGCAATTATCTAATACTTTGTACATAATATGATTTAGATTCCATAAATTTGTTATGGATACACAATATAAGAATTGTACTTTCATTGAGATTCATTATATAGCATGATTATTTGGGCACTGGAAAAATTTGAGTTTCAAATAGTATTGCTTATGCAATATGGCTGTTAGTTTTGAATAACTATCTTAGTGAGAGAGTAGGTTAGTGTATTGCTGCATGCTAAAGCATTGCTGCTTAACTCTAATAGTTATACATATTTTAAGAAAATCATAGGAAGAGATTGAAGAAAACTATATTTTTTTTGTGTTATGATAGGAGCTTGAAGCAAAGAAGTTTGATAGTATTCTTCTAAGAGAGTTGAGTTGCTTGTGTTAATCTTGTCAAAAGAGGGATGGAGCTCACCACATGCAAAATTTTTCGTGATGTTATTAGTTGTGTGCCACGATGTTGGCTAAGGCAGAGAAATAATGAAAATGGAGCAGGGGTATTTTTTGATAGAAAATTTTATGAAGAGGTAATTTACTCGAGCCAAAATAATGGAAACTATAATTTCATTAGCCAAAAAGTACCAATGTAGCTTGACATTTCTTATCAAGAACATTTGTAGCATGGATAATCAATTTCGACTTGATGTGCCGCCAAAATTGATAAGCAATTTGGACTTGATGTGTCAGCAAAATCAAGTTGATTTGCATGAATTTCAATGCATTTGGGCATTGGGTTTTTTGGGAATCAAATTGAGGACCATCTAAACTCTTATTACAAACTTATAATCAAATTGAATGTATCGACGAAATGAACCAAACATGGTCTAATCCAAGTTCGAATGAACCCGAATCAAACATCAGAAGCATAATTGAAAATTCAAGGCATTACTTGGAGGACTAGATGCTTTTCAAAATTTACGAACTTAAAATTGAATTGAGCATCTTGACGAGATAAATCCAATGAATCCAAGATCACTAAATTCTAACATCATTAATATACTTAAAATACCTTGCGACCAAAAGAATCATTTGTAGTCATTCGATGGAGTTTTAGATTCTATTTATATTTAGGGGGATAACACTTTTAAAATCTGTAAAATTAACAGACTCTTTTCATGAAAACTAAAATTGCAGTGGGTTGGAGACTGGATTGAAGATGGGAGAGAGCTTAGGGATTTGGAGTATCCTTGATCGCTATTTAACCACTACCATCATATCATCACCTCTCATCCATCATCATCAAATCATTTTCGTCCAATCTTTGGACCATCCTTGTCTCTCCATCATTGTCAGGTCACCATCACTTGACAATCATTACTAGGTTGTTGCTGCTTGTCCACCACCTTCAAAACATTGCCGTTTGAATATCCTTATGGAACCACCTTCACCAGTTCACCTTTCTTGAAACATTGGCACTGGTTTAATGCCATCAGACCATTGCTACCTGTGCATTTTCATCAAATTGTTGTAATTTGATCATCGTTGTTGGATTGCTGCCATGGGTCCAACATCAGACCACTTTTGTCGGTCCATCATCAGAGTCCAAAATGAACTACATGCTTTAACCACGTGAAACTTGGCTTGTGTATGGAACTTTTTGAATCTAAGATATAGGGAAAAAAATCACATAACCTTTCTTTTTCATTAAGATCACGTACCATCAATTTATTTTGCCGAAGTTGCTAGATATCAAGGGACATTCACATTAATGCTTGCAAGCTTAAGAGATTTATTAAAGAATTTATGTTAATGAAAATTTTACTTATCAGGACATTTTTGCTCTCTGATGTAACATATGAAGAGCAATTATGCTCGAATATCCTGGGAATGAGATTTTCTTCAGTGAATGTGATGGCTGAAAGGTTTTGAGCTTATAGAATTTTGATCATACACCGCTCAATTAAGCATGTCTCATATCTACTGGATCTTTAGAAGTATGGATTAAAAATTTTTTGAGGCTCCTTTGACATCAAAAGGGCTTCATATACACTGAACAATTCAAGGATTTTTCTAGAAGTACTTTTTTTTGGGTGTTTAGGACTTCGTCATTGATTGCTATATCTTTTCATTTATATGATTTTTTTTGTGTCCATTCTTTTAAAATGCTACTGGCACTTGCTTTTGAAAATTTTGAATTGTTAACGCCAATTGAAAATGAATAACTTCTCGATTTGCCAACTATGAATATCAGTTGTTTTTAAGCAATTCCGGGTAATGTAGGTGGCACTTTTTCCGGTTAGTAATCTTTTTCTGCTACTTCTGTACTGTTTCCATAAAATGCTCTTCTTTTTGGCTCTGCTGAGTGAATCACTAGAGATGTGATCATTTTCACGGGACTTACATCTCATGGACAACACAAGTTACTTGTTTGAGACTTAGCTCTTTTTCCTTGTATGGACGATTCATGGATCTCTAACAATGAAATGAGTCGACTGGCTTCCAATATGCTCAAGGAGTTCCTTGCAACAAACTTTCCAGATCCGGACTACAAATTTTGGCGGAGATGTTGCTGTTGAAGATAAACCCCATATCTATCCAACCAATTTAAAGATGCATGTCTAGCAATGAAACCAATTTTGTTTATGTTCATGTTCATGCTGCCCTTATTTATAGAATTTCTTTTGTATTTGATGGCTCTTCCATAAAAAGGGCTGGATGGCACTTAGCAACTTGCTGAGGTTGATGGGTGAGTGGATTAATTTTGGCTTGCAAATATTCTCACTCTAGTACATCAATTTTTTTCATCTTTTTCTAATCTCTATTCTCCCTCTTTACTTTTTAGGTCAGAGAGTGGGAAGGATATTTGGGAGCTTGGGTTGAAGTGTGAAGGTAGTTGAAAGAGAAGGTTGGTGCTCATTTATGAGTGGTATTTAGGGTTTATTGAAGTGATGAGCTTGTGTTGAATGAAGTTCCAGGGAATCTGTAACAGCAATAGAAAGAATTGATCAGGTCTCAGTGAGTGCGGGTTTTTTGAGTTTTGATATATATGCTTTGGCTAAACCTATTGATGAAAGGTGAAATTTATATTCTGAATTTTGATCAAAGGAATTTCTCACTCCATGTAATCAGATTGTACTCAATATAGTTGATTTGGCCAAGTTTGAAGTAAATACCAGGTTTGTGCTGTGCTAAAATTTGTTTAGCCATAGCAATAATAAGTTTTTTTTATTTTTTAGTGATTCAAGGGGAGCTAGATTCATATTATATTGTGCATTGTCTATAAAAAAGACAGTGGACTTCTTTTCTTCAAGACTACCGACAAGGTTCTTTTATTGGAGCACTAGTGATTGATTTGGAATCTGATTATAAAGGATTTATATGTGAAGTATTAGCAATTGTATGTTATATTTAAATCTTGGCATGCTTTATTAAGTCAATAGTTTTGGATGAGATGTGTTTTTAAATATGGTTTGAGCAGATTCGATCATATATAAATGAAATGCATCGAGAAAAGTCAACTAATACAAAATGAGAAATCTTGGTAGCTAGAATATAGAAAAAAGCAATTACCATTTCTTTCAGTGTGTGGAAACACCTGTGTTTTGGCTTTTTGGATTGGGAGTTTTGATGGAAATCAAAAGAAGATCATAATGAACACTTTACTGTTCACCTTGAAAGCATAGTTCTTAAAGTGTTGACATCATTAGCACTAGCTTTTTCCTACATTGAAACAATGAAGCTTTCCTTCTGTAGAAGTACTTCAAATGTTGCCTTCTATTAATTGCCAATTTTTCAAATATAGTTCTTGTGCTGTGTCTCATGGCTAAAATATTTATTTGATGCCCTCCTTTGTTGTTGAAAACTATGTACTGGACTGCAACATAGATATGTTTCTTTCTATAGTTTTTATAGCATTTAATGATTCCATATGCTTTTTTATAGAATTGCTCTACCATAGAAGGTTTTCAAAGTCTCAGGGTTTTTACTTTTTTTTTTTTGTAAAAAAGATGTCAACTATCAAGAGCATACTAGCATTTTTTTTCTTTTGTACTTTGGCAGCTTCTTTTATTTTTTTAACAATGTAATTTTATCTCCAATATAGGCTGAGATTGAAAAGGTTAAGAAAAGGAGAGAGGAAAGAGCAGTTGAGAAAGCACAGCATGAGGAGGAAATGGTTGGTATAGGATTTGAACATTTATACTTTTGGATTTCTTTTCTTGATCTAGAGAATTCCAACATTAACTTCTCGTGGCATGTTATGTCTAACTTTTTGTGNTGAAAAGGTTAAGAAAAGGAGAGAGGAAAGAGCAGTTGAGAAAGCACAACATGAGGAGGAAATGGTTGGTATAGGATTTGAACATTTGTACTTTTGGATTTCTTTTCTTGATCTACAGAATTCCAACATTAACTTCTCGTGGCATGTTATGTCTAACTTTTTGTGTTCTAATAGGCTATGCTAGCAAGGGAGCGTGCTAAGGCTGAATTTCAAGATTGGGAAAAGAAAGAAGAAGAGGTATAAATTGCATTATGCTCTTCCATCTCTTTTCTTTTCTATACCTACTCTCCTTGTCTCCCACGTGCACTTTCATGCAAGTTACTTGGACATGCAAGCACACCTGTTAACAAAGTGTCTATTTTTTGCCTTTTTATCTCTCTTTTTCATGTAAATTCTGTATATTTTTGNTCTCCTTGTCTCCCACGTGCACTTTCATGCAAGTTACTTGGACATGCAAGCACACCTGTTAACAAAGTGTCTCTTTTTGCCTTTTTATCTCTCTTTTTCATGTAAACTCTGTATATTTTTTACTTCATGATTAACATTTAACCCATTTTCTTTTTGGCAGTTCCATTTTGATCAAAGTAAATTTAGATCAATGATTAGACTGCAAGAGGGGCGTGTGAAGCCAATTGATATACTTGCCAAGAATCTTGATTGTTCAGATGATTTTGACATTGAAATAAATGAGCCTTACATGGTATTTAAGGTAGGTTTTCTTCCCTTCCAATTTCTTTAACTACAACTTTTTATTTCTTTGTTGCGAACCCCCTCGCATCTCTTTCTTTTCTCTCGAGTTTTTTTAATGCTTTTCATCAACAACTTTGCTGTGGGTTTTCTTATTATGGCAATGAGCAGTTGCTAGATTGGTTTGGCATGACATTGAGTGTGTAGTAGCATGAGCATCTGCATGTTTGTGGCATGCATCTGCGAGATCTTGCAAGACATTGGACATTGAAGGGCTTGTTTTTCAGGATTGCAAGTCTGACCATTGTTGCTGAAAACTGTAGCTACTAATCATGATGGTTAGGTTAGTTTGTAAAAGGAATCGAGGATAATGTCTTTGACATAAGCATGCATATGCACACTGAAGTGTGCAGGCTTACACATTGCTTATAGCTTATAAAAATCCCATATACATTGTTTCACCCCAAGAATCACATCTTATTCACAATCAAATTAGCAGAGCGANATAAGCATGCATATGCACACTGAAGTGTGCAGGCTTACACATTGCTTATAGCTTATAAAAATCCCATATACAATGTTTCACCCCAAGAATCACATCTTATTCACAATCAAATTAGCAGAGCGAAAAAAACTGTATTTTGTGTTGTCAATGTGTGTTGTGTTTTAAGTAGTCAATCATGGAGTGAAGTATTATTATTATTTTTTTTTTGGTCAAAGCATATAAGATTAAAGCTATGTTTTTTACTAAATGTGTGCTTTTCTTTTGTNTTTTTTTTTGGTCAAAGCATATAAGATTAAAGCTATGTTTTTTACTAAATGTGTGCTTTTCTTTTGTTTTTTCTGACATATAGGGCCTAACAGTTAAAGAAATTGAAGAGCTTTGGGATGACATCAAAATGTATCAGGACATGGATAGATCTACAGAAATTCGAATCAAATTTTGGGAGGTAAANGACATCAAAATGTATCAGGACATGGATAGATCTACAGAAATTCGAATCAAATTTTGGGAGGTAAATTTTTTTTAGGGGGGCATTTACATACATACCACATATTTTTATCTTTACACATTCAACACCTAAACTTTCATATTTACATGTATGGCAGTAATTACTTTAATATCACTTAAAAAATATTATTTTAAACTTTTTAAAAGTGAAATACAGCTTTTAATGAATAAGTTTATTACCCCGAAGTGTTATAATTATAAATATCGAGCTTTAGGTATTAGATAGATAAATACATAAGAATGGCATGGTTTGTATGTAAATTTTCTTTTTTTTCGTTTCTTTTGTCAATCTAATTTCTAGTTTCCAGTCTCTCCACTAATGATAACTCTGTTGCTCGTCTTCTAAGGTTTTTGTTAACCGGCTGACTGAATCCTTCGAATTGTAATGAAAATAGTAAAATAGTTATCATCCTTATATTTTTAATCATCTGTTTTTTTTTTTATGTGAGGCTAATGTTGAATCGGAGATACACACAGACCACACAGATACATACATATATATATACATATACATATATATATACATATACATATATATATACATATACATATATATATACATATACATATATATATACATATACATATATATATACATATACATATATATATACATATATATATACATATATATATATACATATATATATACATATATATATCTATACATATATATATATATATATATATATGTGTGTGTGTGTGTGTGCTTTAAACTAAGACTTCCATAACTGTAAGTAATTAATTATGCTTAAGATTTAAACCAACGGTTCATCCATCTGTTTTTTCCCCCATGATTTTTAGGAAAAGAAAAGTTGCGAGGAAAACTAGTTTATTTTGGTAAACTTGCNTTTCTTCTGTATCCATATATATGGGAGAGGGAATCATTAATAATTAATAAGAGGCTGCATATTCATTGTCATTCATTGATTCAACTTTGTTACACCCTTCCTCTCTTATTTATAGAAAAAATATTTTCTACAAGCTAATGATATGAGGAACATAAGCTAAACAAAACTAGACATACAAAATTGAGTGGAGTTTCATGATCATGATGAGCACATCCTATCATGTAGATAAATTAGGTATCATATCACTAGATCTACGATCTGCCTGCATAAAAAGTGCTGGAAACGCCAGCTTTTCCGAAATTATGCTCATGTAGCACCCCAATTTTATGCCATGGAAAACTGAAACTTTTGATATTAGGCCTGGCATGTGAAATGACAATTTTTTTTCTGTTACTAGCATTGGTTCTCAATAGTAATGTTCGAACATCTGATAACAGCATTTGTAGTTCCACATCAATTTTTTCTGGTTTAAAAGTAATGTGTTTGAATTAATACATAATAAAGCATTTTGGCTGGAAAATAAATATTGACATTGTTAAATCTCATTATTTTTAAGGAATAAAAAATTTTAAGTCTCAAAAATTTTATTCATGTACATTTGCTCCTATATACACATAAGTGCTTTTAGTTGATTTGGATGCTACCTCTAGAGAAATTTGATAGCTTGTATTAATAGGGCGAACCGTTAATGTAACTTTTTATATTATACATCATATTGGTTGTTGTTTTAGATTTGATTTTTAAAGTGTTTTATGTCCTTCATGCTTCTTGATGCTAGTGCATGTATTCTATCTGGGCAAGAGGACAATTCTGCTTACAGGAATACTATTACTTTATTTTAAGTGCTTATAATTATGTTATGCTAGAACTTATAATAAGTTCAGTGTTGCAATATTTAATCATAGAATTTTTTGTTACTGATATTGTAAAACCTCAATGTGATAATCTTGGAAGAATCTTTAGTTCATGATCCGTGGGTTGATAATTTGGTTTCTTCATTTCTTTTTTTAACAAAATGATTTCTAAGGATTCAATACTGAAACATTTAATACTTTTTGTCGAAGTAATTTTAATATATCTTGAATATTTCAGTGTAGTTTTCTTGAAGGACTGAAAGCCTACTACATGATCTTTCTGAGTTGATGTTATTTTCTCATGCATCGCTTAGCGGGTAATGTTGACGTTGGCACTTGTTAATCAGGATATGTTTGAAGAGAAGAGAAGCATTCTAGAGCCAGCCGGTGCTCTTTCTTTAGCCGGCGCAGAAGCATACTGCCGATATTATGGCTTAAAGGGTGAATCAATTGTTGCTATAACAAGTGGGGCAAACATGAATTTTGATCGACTTAGATTAGTAACTGAACTTGCTGATGTTGGACGGAAACGAGAAGCTGTTCTTGCAACTTTTCTTCGTGAGGAGGTTGGAAGTTTTAAACAATTTTGTGAACTGGTGAGTTGCAGGCTGTTTGTTTCTACTACTCCCTTGAGTGATTGTATAAATTTGGTAGTGAAGAATTGAAAATTTGGCAGGTTGGTCAGATAAATATTACAGAGTTCAAGTACCGATACAACTCTAATAAAGAGGAAGCTCTTGTCCTGTACAGGTGTGCTCCTTGTTTTTGTAGTTTCTAACATATTTTTTATGTAGATCTTGGGTAAAGGAAACAATTAATCATGCTTTCTTATTTATTTATTTCTTTTTTCTTATTCTTCTGTTAATCTTATCTTTGCTGAGTTGGTTTCTTTTTTTTTTGCATCATGATGCAGTGTTGGGGTTCACACTGACTCTGAACTTGAAGGCATGATGACGCGAATGGAAGCTGCATGGCTTAAAACCATAAATCTGACCAAAAATGACTTGGCAAAGGACCACCTACGACATCTCGTATGGTTCCCATCTCTGATTCTTAGCTGTGTCTAATTGCAATGAAAGGGTAAATCTATCTTAAATTTAAAATTCTTCAATTTGGTTCATGTTTGGAAGATTAAATGGCTTGCTACCAGTGACACAGGTAGCATGATGCCCGGATGAAGTTGGACCTAAATATGATTCATTAACGTGGCATTAGGGTTTTTGATACATCAGGAAATGAACATGGAGATATAAAAAAAGTCATTAAGTATAATGAAAATGTCCCGGTATGAAAATTTATATGCCCAAATATGCATGATATTGTGGGCTCAGAAAATTCATGACCACTCCTCGTGACAATTCTCTGGATTGTTCTGAGAGGGCTTAAGAGGGTCAAATTTTTAAAAGGCGGCTTTAGATAAGACAACTCAGAGATTTCACCCTCATTTTGTGAGGGCTTTTTTTATCTGAGGTTCAAGGTTTTCCATAGGCGCAAACCTCTATAGTTAATTACCCCTCCCGATAATGGGTGAGCACTTTCGATTAAGGCTAATCATTAAGAATTGAGTATTTAACACTCAATAGCAGCAGACTTAGGATTTTACTTGAAGAATTTATCACTTGAAGCTTAAAACGGGCAATGGGGGAATGAAGATGAAACCCAATCAAGATTACATAGTTCTGCCATCCCGAACCGTCATGGTTTCTGATCTGGTTAGTTAGAGGTGGTAATCGACCCAATCTGACAGAAGAATTCTTGTCAGCAGCCATGGGTCGAGTTTTGTCTAAGGGGGCAAATTTAAGTCGATATTAGCTAACATAAGGTTTTATGCCAATTAGTTATACCCTTATGATTCACAATTCAAAGGGTAAGAAAACTGTTGGGAAACATATGAGTTGCGGTCGTGACTGTAATATAATGGTGTTATTTGGTGGCAATCATCCGACCAAAGGGCTATGATCGTAACCTCTATTTGTGGTGTTATTTGGCGGCTGAATCACGCGAATAGAAGACTCAGGCCACGTCTTTACCAACATGCAATTATTTTGATTGTGAATATAGAGATACACTTTATATGATATTAGCTCCTTGTGAGCTCAAGTCAATAAGAAATTTGTCACCCTCGACAAACTGTTGTGGAGGGCGGATGGATTTTACTTTTAGCTTTTATTGATTTAATTTTACCTTAAGTTTTAATTGATTATTTTAAAAAGCTTAATTTAAAAGATTGACCTCTCCGATTAAATTTTAGATCAACGCGGCAATCGTCGGAGAATTGTTTATCTTAAATCCTAATGACTCTATCCTTCTTACAGAGGATCAAGTTCGATAATTTGAATAATTGAATTCAAAATAGACTTTAAAAAATAATTTTAAAATAAAACCCTCTAGTTGAAATCTTGTATTAACACGACCATCATCGGAGATTTAAACATTTAAATCTTTTACATTTGAAGAGGGGGCATTTAGTTTTGTCAATTTATGTTTTTCAAAGTATATGTTCTGTCGACTCCTATCCTTATTGTTAGGAGGACCGAATTATGTAATTTGGACTTGTAAATTCTTATTTTAGAATTTAAACAATGATTTCAAAATTACTAAACTCATGAACTCCAGTCCTTGCAAGGAGAAGGATCAAACTAGTGAAATGAGACTTACAACCCTGTCCTATAGAGGAGGCGGCCCAATTAGCCCACACAACATTCTTGAACCCATTATTTGATCATTCAATATATTGGTTGGAGCACTTGCAGACGTTTAGTTTCATATTTTTGAGAAACTTAAAGAATTTGTAGACTTTCAAAGCTTATTTAATCTTTAAATTAAAATTATGATTTACAGTCTAGATGACGAGATTTTGAAATCATGTACATGACTCTATATGAATATCTTAAGGCATGCACAATTCAAGAGAGTACAAATTAAGTCTCAAAATATTTTAATATATTCTAAATCATTGCATTGGATTTAAAAATAACATGAAGCTTATAAATTTTGAAACCATTTGAAGGTTCAGGCATTTGGAAAAGTATTATGATTTTAGGCATTAAAAAGGGACCACCTTCTGTTTGCTAGCAGGAGTGTTGTGAATCCAGTGCCCGTCATGATTAATTTTGGAAAACTCCACATTCGAATTATTTTTCACTCTTAAGAAGCCTAAATTCGAAAAATTCAATTTTGAATTAATTTTCTAGCTATAGGAGCCCAAGTCTGAATAGTTCAATTTCAGAAATATTTTTCAAATCTTCTAAACTTAAATTTTATAGTTTAACTTTTAATATTTTAAACCCTGAAAGTTTCTGTTTTAAAAATCAATAACTTAAAAAAAAAAATTAAAAAACAAACAAGCCTAAATATTTAAAAGCCCAGGACCTCGACATTTTAAGACCCTAAGAGCCTAAATTTTAAAAGCTCGACTCCAAATCATTTTAAAATTTGAAATAAGTTTAATTTAAGTTATTTTATAAGCTTGAACATTTTAAAATTATAAACTAATCATAAGTCCAAATCACCCGAAAATCTGGTAGTATCCCGACATCAACAGTGAACCCATGTTTGGGGCCAGCGAGAGAACCAACCTTTCCAGCTATCTTAAAAGACGAGCTGGTCAGTGTTGTGTGACACTGCTGTCGAGAAGCAAAAGTGAAAACATAACCCGTAATCTTAAAAAATACAACTAGTCTTCAATGTACCTGCACAAAAGGGTTAGATAGCAAACCAACATTTCCTAAGTGGTACTTTGTTCTTTTCGAACGGCACTCAATTCCCCACAGACGAGTACTCATTTTCTCATGAGCGGGTGCTTTAAAATCCTCAATTTTAAAAAGTTTTTCAAACGAGTATGCGTTTTTCTCAGAACGGTGCTTAATTTCCCCACGAACGATTACTCGCACCTTGAGTGGATATTTAAAAAAAAATTGCCTCCCATTTGCTCCAAAGTTATAACTTTCTAGCTCAAATGACGACAGCATGAAAATACAACACATATTTTCATATGTAATACACAACAACAATAAAAATAAAAAGAAAAAAAATTAGCTGGCTGGGGCAAGTGGAGAAGCAGCAGCGGCAGATATCAACAACTTCGGGTTTTGATTCAAACAAGAATCTCTTAAATTTGGGTTAGGGCAGAAATCATCAAATCGCACATGGCAGAGGCAGAAAGGGGGATCATCAGAGCGTTGCAGCTAAGGTAGAAAGCCTCGATCGTGGGTTGGGGAGGCGTGACATAGAGGGATCGGTGCTTCTGCTACAGGAATGCGAGGGCCATGGAGGACCTCGGCGCAGGGAGGAATAGAAGGCTCAGGATCAGGGAAGTGTGGATGGGGGCTTCGACTGGAAGGATCACAAGTGATTCTTTTGTGCAGGGGTTGAGTCACAAATAATGTAAAGTTGCATGTTTGTACGCAGGATGCACTAAACAATGTATGAATCTGATTGCACAATGCATATGTACATATTATTCATTTTCCATGGGCTAAGGTTCAGTTAACATTTCTAAATAATAATTCCAAAACTTAATCATGTTGAACAGACTGAAAAATATTCTACACAAATTCGATTTTAACATTGGGCCCACCCAATTTTCCTTTTTCTTACATATATTAGAAGTTCAACTCCAATTTTCTTAATATGCATGCAGATGGGTGGTCGATCAACTGTAAAAAATGAGCTTCTCTGCCGTTTTATCTTCCCTGAAAGGCCAGGTGCTCTCATGAAGTTTTTGAATTCCTTCAGTCCACGCTGGAACATAAGCCTATTTCATTACAGATCCCAGGTCTGGAAACTTTTCTTCAACTAATTTCACTTTTATTTTGATTCACCTTTTCTAGCCCATGGAAGGGAGTTTTGATCCTAAACCACACCAATACAATTCTTTCCTGCTTTCATGTTCTATTGGTATCCTGACATTTGCTTCTATCACAAGCTAGATTCACTTTACTTGCTTTGCTCAGCTGTAGTATCTGTATTAAAATAAGCTATCCCAAGCTGCTGTTTTATCTCTAGAAGAAAATAACTTTTGCTACTTCAAGTTCTCCAAAGACAGACACAGATTGAGTGAAAGTGCCAAAATTGTCCCCTTACTATTTGCATGGGGCTGTTTTAGTCCCAGAGTTTATAGAAATATCAAAATAGTCTCTAGATTATTTAAATTGAAGAGAACTATTAGGGTTCAATTTTAAAATAGTTGGAGACTATTTTGATACTTCTATAAAGTCAACTCTGGGACTAAAACGACTCCATGTAAATAGTCANCTACACAAATTCGATTTTAACATTGGGCCCACCCAATTTTCCTTTTTCTTACATATATTAGAAGTTCAACTCCAATTTTCTTAATATGCATGCAGATGGGTGGTCGATCAACTGTAAAAAATGAGCTTCTCTGCCGTTTTATCTTCCCTGAAAGGCCAGGTGCTCTCATGAAGTTTTTGAATTCCTTCAGTCCACGCTGGAACATAAGCCTATTTCATTACAGATCCCAGGTCTGGAAACTTTTCTTCAACTAATTTCACTTTTATTTTGATTCACCTTTTCTAGCCCATGGAAGGGAGTTTTGATCCTAAACCACATCAATACAATTCTTTTCTGCTTTCATGTTCTATTGGTATCCTGACCTTTGCTCTTATCACAAGATAGATTCACTTTACTTGCCTTGCTCAGCTGTAGTATCTGTATTAAAATAAGTTTTAACTCTAGAAGAAAATGACTTTTGCTACTTCAAGTTCTCCAAAGACAGACACTTACAGATTGAGTGAAGTGCTAAAATTGTCCCCTGACTATTTGCATGGGGCTGTTTTAGTCCCAAAATTTATAGAAATATCAAAATAGTCTCTAGATTATTTAAATTGGAGAGAACTATTAGAGTTCAATTTTAAAATAGTTGGAGCCTATTTTGATACTTCTATAAAGTCAACTCTGGGACTAAAAAGGCCCTATGTAAATAGTCGACGACTATTTTGACACTTTACTCGTTACAAATTGTTTGGTTTCCTCCTAACATGTTTTGGTTTTGGCTTGTACAGGGTGAGGTTGGAGCAAATGTGCTTGTGGGCCTTCAAGTCCCTTCTGAAGATATGGTCGAATTCAGTAACCAAGCGAATAAATTAGGATATGAGTATACATATGAGATGAACAACGAAGCCTATCGGCTTCTGATGCAGTGAATTGCATTAAAAGATTGAATCTCCAAGCATGCTCGGCGAAGATGTATAATAGAGTAAATCCAACTTTATCCAGAAAGCATCCTGTCAATTTCGTGTTGAAATCCTCGTGTTGTTGGTCAGTTGTATCAATTAATTCTTATGTAGCACTAGTATTTCCTTCTTATTTGTCCGTTAGCATGATCAGTTTAAAATATTTAGGAGTCAAAAGCGGCACTATTTAGTTTATCTATGAGATAAGGTGAACAACTTTGTAAAAGAATTTTTGCACTATCCTTTTTAGTTATACATTCTGCTTGGGCTTCTTTGCGTTTCCTTTATGTTTCCATGATGATTTATAGTGTCAATCAAGGAAAACAATGATGAAACAGGATTTGAAGTTTTTTTTTTTTGTTTTAAGGAAAAGGTGAGCTCAAATAACAACATGTGTGATTCGNTTTATGTTTCCATGATGATTTATAGTGTCAATCAAGGAAAACAATGATGAAACAGGATTTGAAGTTTTTTTTGTTTCAAGGAAAATTTGAGCTCAAATAACAACATGTGTGATTCAAACTCGATGTCGTTGTGGAAAATTATATCCTCAGCCATCGTGTCATGAGTAAGTGCGCGAAGAAACTGGATTTGAGGTTTAGTTTAAGTTTGATTACTGTGAATGCAACGCCTAAAATAAATGTTTGTGTAGCTGCATATTTTGAAGGCTAAATTCGAGTCTGTATGGTGCAACTGAATACCTGGGAGTTGGCCTTTTGATTTGATCACACACCTGCCATTAAGAGTGGGTACTTCATTTTACCAAATTTAAGTAGATGTAACACCATTTGCTAGTACTCAAAGACCATTGGAGAAGCCATCAGAGAACTTAATATTAAGAATTGAGTGAATTTTTGAAAAGTTTTATTACTTAGTTTTAGAAAGAGATGCCA
>JXCR01056852.1:21035-42453 GCA_002079205.1 Phalaenopsis hybrid cultivar | reverse complement strand
ACACACATATATATATATATATATATATATATATATATATATATATATATATATATATATATATATATATATATATATATATATGCTTTAAACTAAGACTGCCATAACTGTAAGTAATTAATTTTGCTTAAGATTCAAACCAACGGTTCATCCATCTGTTTTTTCCCCCATGATTTTTAGGAAAAGAAAAGTTGCAAGGAAAACTAGTTTATTTTGGTAAACTTCAAATCCACACAGCTTGCATGCATATTATGCTTACAGTTTTTCAATGCTATTTGCATTTCTAGATGATTAATCCTAAATTATAAGATTTTTCCACTTTTATAAAAATATAAACCTTGAAATAAATAAGTTATAATAGCATAATACAATTTTCCACTTTATGAATATGAAATTTAGTGGCGATAACTATTACCAATAGTTTCAACNCTTTACACATTCAACACCTAAACTTTCATATTTACATGTATGGCACTAATTACTTTAATATCACTTAAAAAATATTATTTTAAACTTTTTAAAAGTGAAATACAGCTTTTAATGAATAAGTTTATTACCCCGAAGTGTTATAATTATAAATATCGAGCTTTAGGTATTAGATAGATAAATACATAAGAATGGCATGGTTTGTATGTAAATTTTCTTTTTTTTCGTTTCTTTTGTCAATCTAATTTCTAGTTTCCAGTCTCTCCACTAATGATAACTCTGTTGCTCGTCTTCTAAGGTTTTTGTTAACCGGCTGACTGAATCCTTCGAATTGTAATGAAAATAGTAAAATAGTTATCATCCTTATATTTTTAATCATCTGTTTTTTTTTTTATGTGAGGCTAATGTTGAATCGGAGATACACACAGACCACACAGATACNGTTTTTGTTAACCGGCTGACTGAATCCTTCGAATTGTAATGAAAATAGTAAAATAGTTATCATCCTTATATTAATCATCTGTTTTTTTTTTATGTGAGGCTAATGTTGAATCGGAGATACACACACACCACACAGNATGTTTTGTGAATGAGTTTATATTTTCTTATTTAATTTTTTAGTTTGAGATTTGTTTTTAAGTTATAAAGAGTGATACAAAGTTAGATCTGCTACAGAGGATGTCCTGCTCTTCAAAGCTCATTAGTACTAATAAGGTGGGCACCTCACTTAAAAATTGTGACACACCGCCCTAAAAATTATGATTACCTAATTAGATTCATTAATAAGTTTGATTGAGTTATGTTGATTCAGCTTGTTTAAGTTTTAATGGTTTGAATTTTGTTTAATTAGATTTGATTTAAATTTGACTTGATTAGTTTCAATTTGATTTTTGACTTTGATTGAGTTTGACTTGGTTTGACAAACCTATAAACCTACATATACCATTCTCATAAGCTAGCAAAGGACTTATGAGTGTTATGAGTGGATTTTGAGGTTGGGATTTTTAGTTTTCAGATTTAAGTTTTATTTAAGATTGAATTGTCTTAAGGGGTTTTTAGTGTAATTTGATTGTTCATTTTAACTTAAGTTAATTATGTTTTGATTCAATTGTATCAATATAACTTTTTTGTTGTTTCATAAGAATTTAATAGTGGTATTTCTCAATATGACTTGGTTTGAATAAGTGAACTTGGGAGCTTCTTTCTTGATGTTAACTTCTATGCCTTCATTTGATTTTCTCAATAAATGATATGAAATAATAGCAGTAATTGCCTTACCAATTATGATGGAATGAAGGAGAAAAGAAATTCATTATTATGGTGGACTTCATGGTAGATGATGTGATGACTATATATGATGTAATTTTTTGTTAACATTTATAGTATTGTCATCTATACTAATCATATAGCTGTGAAGTTCTTGGCTTTAGATTAAATAGTGACAACGAGGGGTAACTTGTTGCAGTTATGTGCATGTTAATCAAAAGTTCTGAAAAAAATATAAAAAGGTATTTTTGTAGCTTGATTTTCGAAGCCGGAGTATATTAAAAGTTATATAAGACTGGATTTTAAAAAAGGTTCCAAATGTTGAAGTTGAACCATGTCCAACTTTTTGTTAAGTGCAACCTTTAATGCATTATGAATGAGAGTATGTTGATGTATTCATCTGTTTGGCAATGAGATTTCAAGCATTAATATCAATGTCGTTTATCATAAATTGAATGTAGATCCAAGGTAGAGACCAATCATGCAGAAGATGCAACTAGACATCACTATTCTTGTATAGCTTTTTCATGGTAAAGTTTAGAAACAAGTAAAAATTAAATTCATAAGGACATTACAATATCCAAAGTGGATTGCCAATGTAGACATCGTGTAAAAGTCAAATAAAAAATGAAAAATTTGTATTGAATTATAAACTTTAATTTGGCATGCTTTAAAGATAGCTACATATGTCCTAACATTGATGCTCGAGATGACTGCAATCATTTTTCTAATCATGACACATAAATATATAATTAGAATAGGTCAGTGTGTTAGTGTTTTACTATACACCCTAGAAGCAAAGAAAAGCGGGCAACTGAGTTTTACTCATATACGTCCTAACAAATCCTAGAACTAAGAATCAACTTGTTGGTTCTTCTTGTTCATCATCTTCAATTTAGTTTTTCATTCATGGTTTGGATCCTCCATGCTTCACGAGGCATCACTAGTTGGGATTCATCCTCACCCATTTTATTCTCACAAGCCCTAACCTAGCTTTATGAATTACATTTAAAAAATAAATGCCTAACTTAACACCCAACAAAATAGAAGTCAACATAAAAGGTTCACCAACAAATGTAAATTGTAAAGAACATATGTGGACTTACATCGATAGACACCAAACCACCTTTCCTTATAGATTATGCTTATGGTGTACAAGCAACAATTAGTGCTTGTAGAAAATAGGTTAATTTAAATTTATCATGTATTTAATACCCTTTTTACTTAACAAAGTCTACTATAGAAAATAAGTGTTAGGCTAAAAATATTGTCCTAACACTAGTCTACATAAAAATTAAAAGACCTAGTATTCATATATAACGATAAACTAGGACAATCAACCAAACATATCAAATCAATCACATCACATTAAAATCACACAAAATTTTCATCAGCCTAACATATGTCTAGATTGTTGGACTAATAAGCTCTCTAAAATGTGTGGATAGTGAGGTGAGATGAATTTAGTCCTTATATTTGAGTTACAGTTCATGTTTTGTGTTTCAGTATTATATGTAGATGGTTTAAGTTTAATTAATAAATGTTTTGTGAATGAGTTTATATTTTCTTATTTAATTTTTAGTTTGAGATTTGTTTTTAAGTTATAAAGAGTTTAGATTTGCTAAAGAGGATGTCCTACTCTTCAAAGCTCACTAGTANATGTTAACCAAAGTTATGTTTGAGAAATTTTATAATAAACTCTTGTAAATATATATATATATATATATATATTTACAAATGGCTTTTTTGGTTATTTTCAACCTAATCATTGGATTTTAAAAGTAACATTCATTTATTTTATGTTTAAATATTACTTGAGATTACTTTATATATAAAAACTCACTAATTATTTCTAATGATAATTTAAATATCGAAAATCAATATTTAAATATGAAAATAACAATATCTAAAGCTCTGAAATCCATGTGAAATTATCTAAGGAATAAGAAGTTTGAAACTAGAACCATTTAACCTTTGAACTATAAAAAAGTTATAAAATTAAAATAAAAATGTTTTAGCAATTAAAATATTTTTGAATTTAAAATTTAATAATAAAATTAAATGATGATGAAATTATAACTTAAATAAAATTAATTAATGTGAAATTTTTATAGGCGTGGTGGGACTTCTTTCAAATATTTTTGTAATTTTTCAAAATTTTAAAATTAAATTAAATTAAAATTAATTAATTTAAATAAATTAATTATTGAATTAAAGAAAATTTAAGATAAACAAAAAAAAAATCCTTAAATTTTCTTAAAATGATTCTCTAGTGACCCTTGATCTCAAAGAATAATTTCATTAAGATTTGAGTTGTATATAATGATGTTTTGCATTTTCTCTTAAAAATTTAATTAAAATCATAAAATAACCCTTAAGCTATGGGCATACTCCTTAATACCACTATTAAATTCTTATGAAACAACAAAAAAGTTATATTGATACAATAAAATCAAAACATAATTAGCTTAAGTTAAAATGAACAATCAAATTACACTAAAACCTCCTTAAGACAATTCAANTGGGAGCAATGGAGGAGGGTGATACTGTTTTTGGTGCTGGTGCTGAAGTTAATCTGGATTCACAGGCGAGTTCTTTATTATTATTATTTTTTTGACTATTTCATCTTTATTTTTTAGTATTTTTTTTAACTTATTTCTTGTGGCTTAACTGACTTGAACCCTTATGATAGTACTGTAAATAACATGGTGGTTATAGCTCCTCAACCTTAGAGAAATAGTGCAGTAGATAAAATGTCCGGCGACATTATATAGTAACCTGCATCCATCACTCATGACAATTTGATGTATTTTTTGTAACCAATTTTTTTTTCTAAATGCAGATAAGAACACTAATCTTAAGCAATGATTTATTTTGCAGATCCTTAATTGATAGTTTAATCCTATTTTGTACATAGCCACAAAAGTATCATTTACTCTTGCATATGTTGATTAGGAAAGAAAGTCTGAATAATGTTTATAGCGTTTGAAATATTATGTGCGACATATCCATCGAACTAGTTGCCCAAGTGTCTATTACTTGCACTTGAATAAAAACTGATATTGAAATATTTGACAATGTTATATCAATTGTTATCTTGAATATTTTCTTCTTCTAGGAAAATCTACATACTCTTTACTTGTCGCAAACATTGCCAATTTTCTTTGTACAAGTAGATCAGAAAGTCGTGCTTTGATATCCGTTTGTTAATGTTATCACATGTTCTACTGAAGAAAATGACAATTAACTTATATGCTTTTATGAGATTGAATATTTTTTTGATAGATATGGCAGCATGGTTCTGTTTATACTTTTTTTTTTTAACATCATTGTTGTGCTTAATTAGCCTTTTTTTTAAAGTGGGTTATTTATAATTAATGTTTGCAAATGTTTTTTTTTTTTCCTTTTTCTAAAAAAATTTTAGCNATTATAACATTAATATTTGATTGCATATAATAATGTGAGCTTATGGTGGATGCTTTAATTCTGGAGAGAAGCTTCAGTCCATTGCTTCTGGCAAGCACATTTTTGTTTGATGATCAAGAAATTTTTGTTGAATTTAATAAAAAGGCCACGTCATAGCTCCCTCTCTCTCTCTCTCTCTCTCTCTCTCATCAGCTCTTTTTTAATAGTAAAGAAACNCATTCATTTATAACTTCTAAAAGCTTGTGTTATCTATATTATAAGATTAATATTTGATTGCATATAATAATGTGAGCTTATGGTGGATGCTTTAATTCTGGAGAGAAGCTTCAGTCCATTGCTTCTGGCAAGCACATTTTTGTTTGATGATCAAGAAATTTTTGCTGAATTTAATAAAAAAACCACGTCATAGCTCCCTCCCTCTCTCTCTCTCTCTCTCTCTCATCAGCTCTTTTTTTAATAGTAAAGAAAAATGTATATTTAGCAGAATAAAATGAACTGTATTTTGCTTGAAAGATTTATTAGAATAGCATATATGCTAACAAACTTTCTACAATCATTAACAGAATGTATTTTAAAAAATAATTATCTTTGTTAGCAATTAATATCATAATCTCTGTACATAATCTCTGTAACCCTATTCTGTCTTTCAAGTCTGATAGCATTTACAAGTTATAACATTCTTCTTCCAGTTGAAATGAAACATCGTAATTGTTCGGACGCCGCACCATTAACTTAAAAGGACAATCCTGTACATATCATAAATAAATAGAAATCACACCTCAATTAATTTCCTAATGAATATGTTCTTGTATCTGCACAACTTCTCACAACTGGTGTAATAGATCAGAATTTGGTCATATGTTAAAAAAACATTTTTATGTNAGCAATGGGAGCAATGGAGGAGGGTGATACTGTTTTTGGTGCTGGTGCTGAAGTTAATCTGGATTCACAGGCAAGTTTTTTTTTTTTTTCTGACTATGTCATCTTTATTTTTGTAGTTTTTTTTTTTAAACTTATTTTATTCTTGTGGCTTAACTGACTTGAGCCCTTATGATAGTACTGTAAATAACATGGTGGTTGTAGCTCCTCAAGCTTAGAGAAATAGTGCAATAGATAGAATGTCCCGCGACATTTTATAGAAACCTGCATCCATCACTCATGACAATTTGATCAATTTTTTGTAACCAAATTTTTTTTAAAAATGTAGATAAGAACACTAATCTTAAGCAATGATTTATTTTGCAGATCCTTAATTGATAGTTTAATCCTATTTTGTACATAGCCACAAAAGTATCATTTACTTTTGCATATGTTGATTAGGAAAGAAAGTTTGAATAATGTTTATAGCCTTTGAAATATTATGTGCGACATATGCATCGAACTAGTTGCCCAAGTGTCTATTACTTGCACTTGAATAAACACTGATATTGAAATATTTGACAATGTTATATCAATTGTTCTNGAAAAACTAAATTGAAGATGATGAACAAGAAGAACCAACAAGTTGATTCTTAGTTCTAGGATTTGTTAGGACATATATGAGTAAAACTCAGCTGCCTGCTTTTCTTTGCTTCTAGGGTGTATGGTAAAACCCAAACACACNGATGAACAAGAAGAACCAACAAGTTGATTCTTAGTTCTAGGATTTGTTAGGACGTATATGAGTAAAACTCAGCTGCCCGCTTTTCTTTGCTTCTAGGGTGTATGCTAAAACACAAACATATTGACCTATTTTAATTATATATTTATGTGTCATGTGCTTTCCTAAGTTTGTTTACTTTGATCATGAACTGAAATTGCACATCTTTCTCAAATTTATTTATGTAATTGTGTGCCTAGGATTAGCTTGATTTTTATTTTTTAATCTTTTAGGATAACTTAAATTTTTTTAAAAACAATTTTAAAAAAAAAACTAAGAGGAAATCAACAAATAATTAATTAAAACATATGATTAACTGAAACATTTGGATTTATATTAGTTATTTATTTATTTTAAGTGCTTCACTCATTACACAAAAAGGATGGATCAAATTAGTGAGAACAATCACGCTTATTTGGAAAGACTATCATTTGTATTTAATTTACCTTAATTTGACTTTTTGTGTTTTCATACAAGCATATTCAGTGCATTTACAACCTTCAATCAAATGAAATAAATCAAATTAAAAATAATTAAAATTTTAAAATGTAAAATTTTATATTATTTAAGTAAATTTCTATCTTGGAGCTAGATCTTCAGGGTTGAATTGTAAGTATCAATGTATTTCTCCTTATTAATAACAACTTATCTGCTCCGCTTCTATATGCAACTTAACTTTATGGGTTTTAAGCATATGTGTGGTTAGTTGACACAGTCGTCTCTAGGCAAGGTTGTAAACAAGAAGAATGAGGCCAAATTTTACTCCTTTGTGGGAGTGAAGTTTGTTAAGTCTCACATTCTATCTTTTAGACTAGGTTTGAGCTTCTCATCCTTTTTGATAGAGCTCACTATAGTTTAGGTTCTAAGACAACCGTATTANTTTATGGGTTTTAAGCATATGTGTGGTTAGTTGACACAGTCGTCTCTAGGCAAGGTTGTAAACAAGAAGAATCAAGCCAAATTTTACTCCTTTGTGGGAGTGAAGTTTGTTAAGTCTCACATTCTATCTCTTAGACTAGGTTTCAGCTTCTTATCCTTTTTGAAAGAGCTCACTATAGTTTAGGTTCTAACACAATCGTATTGATTTTTGTCAGAAGATAAGTCCTCTTTTAAGATTTTTTGTGATTTGTTTCGTTGTTTTATAAGACATAACATTCTAAAATAAAATGAATAATTTGAACACAATTTAATCTCAACTTTTAAATTTTAAAGCCCAACTATATAATAGACTAGAGCACCACTAAACTTCTTAGTATCCGACGCCCCCTATCATTTCATTGACTTTTAACANATGAATAATTTGAACACAATTTAATCTCAACTTTTAAATTTTAAAGCCCAACTATATAATAGACTAGAGCACTACTAAACTTCTTAGTATTCGGCGCCCCCTATCATTTCATTGACTTTTAACAAAAACTATTCCAATTTAAGGCCAATGCCAATTAGCAATCTAAAATATTAATCTTTCTATTTTGAAGAAATGTTAGCCACTATTTAATCAAGAGTTATCCAAAGAAGTAACCCTTCTTTGAATGTAATTAACAATATTGGCTTTCCCATTTAGGGATTCCCAACTCCAAATCAATATAAATTGTATCCTATCTTTATATGACAGAGGACAAACTTCTAGCAACGTGAATTATGGAGTATTGAAATCATCATTTCATGACTAGATCTAGCAAATGGTAGTGTCTTAATCTCTTAAAGATATACATTATTCCTAATGTTGTATCACATCATAAATGAAAAAAGTTATATCCGATGGAATGTATTCCTCCATTATGAACAGATCATACTATTAAGAATTCAACAACACATATTGAATTTGTTTTTCTTNCCCAACTCCAAATCAATATAAATTGTATCCTATCTTTATATGACAGAGGACAAGCTTCTAGCAACGTAAATTCTGGAGTGTTGAAATCATCATTTCATGATTAGATCTAGCAAATGGTAGTGTCTTAATCTTTTAAAGATATACATTATTCCTAATGTTGTATCACATCATAAATGAAAAAAGTTATATCCGATGGAATGTATTCCTCCATTATGAACAGATCATACTATTAACAATTCGACAACACAAATTGAATTTGCTTTTCTTTTTAATTTTTAAATGGATCCTTTGTAGGGCTGTCAAAAAGGCTCGTTGTTCGCGAGCAGCTCATGTTCGGCTCGTTCGCTAAGTTAACAAGCTGAACACGAACAACATGAACAAATATTTGTTCGTTCGTGTTAGCTCATTTTGGCTCGAAATATTACTAATCAATTATATATATATATTTGATGAGTAGTTTTTTTTTTAAATTTAATTGACTAGAAGGCTACAAAGATTTATAATCAATTAAAACNTAATTGACTACAAGGCTACAAAGATTTATAATCAATTAAAAATATTAATGAAGAAAATATAATAAAAATTATGAAATTAGATTCAAATGATGTTTTAAATCTTGCCCCAATCCTTAACATCTGATAGCTATGTGACTAGAGTTGTCAAAATGACTCTTTGTTCGTGAACGGCTCGTGTTCGGCTCGCTAAGTAAACGAGTCAATCTTGAACAACTTTTTGAGCTCGAAATATAAACGAGTTGAGCCCGGGCTCGCTTGTGTTCGGCTCGTTTACACCCCTAATCCTTTGTTATATANATGTGACTAGAGTTGTCAAAATGACTCTTTGTTCGTGAACGGCTCGTGTTCGGCTCGCTAAGTAAACGAGTCGAACACGAACAACTTTTTGAGCTCGAAATATAAACGAGTCGAACACGAGCTGAGCCCGGGCTCACTTGTGTTCAGCTCGTTTACACCCCTAATCCTTTGTTATATTGCATAAATATTTTTTAAGCCTCAAAAGCATGACATTATAGCAATACAACTAGAGTGATAATATATTTTTCTTAGTCCACATGGTGCATTTTAACTTAATGGTGCTTGGAAAAAACAAAAATGAATCTCGTGATTAGACAACTGATTGTAGTCATCTAGAGCATCAATGTTAGGACCTATGTCAACATTGGCAATCCACTTTGGATATTGTAATGTCTTTATGAATTCAATTTTTACCTGTTCCTAAACTTTACTAATAAAGAAGCTAAGTAAGAATAGTTGTCTGGTTGCATCATTCTGGTTGAATCTTCTGCATTATTGGTCTCTCCCTTGGATCTACATTCAATTTATGATAAACGACATTGATATTAATGCTTGAAATCTCATTGCCAAACAGATGAATACATCAACATACTCTCATTCATTATGCNTGTGTCACAATTTTTAAGTGAGGTGCCCACCTTATTAGTACTAGTGAGCTTTGAAGAGCAGGACATCCTCTCAAGCAGATCTAACTTTGTATCACTCTTTATAACTTAAAAACAAATCTCAAACTAAAAAAATAAATAAGAAAATATAAACTCATTCACAAAACATTTATTAACTAAACTCAAACCATCTACCTGTAATATTAGAACACAAAACATGAACTGTAACTCAAACATAAGGACTAAATTCATATAGTCTCACTATCCACACATTTTAGAGAGCTTATTAATCCAACAATCTAGACATATGTTAGGCTAATGTAAATTTTGTGTGTTTTTATTGTGATGTGATTGATTTGATATGTTTGGTTGATTGGCCTAGTTTATTGTTATATATGGACACTAGGTCTTCTAATATTTACGTAGACTAGATGTTTGGACAATATTTTTAGCCTAACACTTATTTTCTATAGTAGACTTTGTGAGTAAAAAGGGTATTAAATGCACGATAAAATTTTTATTAACCTATTTTCTACAAGCACTAATTGTTGCTTCTACACCATAAGCATAGTCTATAAGGAAAGGGGGTTTGGTGTCTATAGATGTAAGTCCAAATATGTGTTTTACAAGTTACATTTGTTGGAGAACCTTTTATGTTGACTTCTATTTTGTTGGGTTTTAAGTTAGGCATTTCTTTTTTAAATGTAATTCATAGAGCTAGGTTAGGGCTTGTGGGAATAAAATGGTTGACGATGAATCCCAGCTAGTGATACCTCGTGAAGCATGGAGGATCCAAACCATGAATGAAAAACTAAAATGAAGATGGTGAACAAGAAGAACCAACAAGTTGATTCTTAGCTCTTGGATTTGTTAGGATGTATATGAGTAAAACTCAGCTGCTCGCTTTTCTTTGCTTCTAGGGTGTATAGTAAAACACTAACACACTAACCTATTCTAATTATATATTTATGTGTTATGTGCTTTTCTATGTTTGTTTACTTTAATCGTGAACTAAAATTGCATGCCTTTCTCAAATTTATTTATGTAATTGTGCGCCTAGGATTAGCTTGATTTTTTTATTTTTTAAGCTTTTAGGATAACTTAAAATTTTTTTCCTAACTTCATGACATTAAAGTTAAAAACATAAAACAATTTTTAAAAAAAAGTAAGAGGAAATCAACAAATAATTAATTAAAACATATGATTAACCGAAACATTTGGAATTATATTAGTTATTTATTTTAAGTTTTTCGCTCATTACACAAAAAGGATGGATAAATTAGTAAGAACAATCACGCTTATTTGGAAAGACTATCTTTTGTATTTAATTTACCTTAATTTGACTTTTTGTGTTTGCATACATGCATATTCAGTGCACCTACAACCTTTAATCAAATGAAATAAATCGAATTAAAAATAATTTACATTTTAAAATGTAAAATTTTATACTATTTAAGTAAATTTCTATCTTCGAGCTAGATCTTCAGGGTTGAAGTGTAAGTATCAATGTATTTTTCCTTATTAATAACAACTTATCCGCTCCACTTCTACATGCAACTTAACTTTATGGGTTTTAAGCATACGTGTTGTTAGTTGACACAACCGTCTCTAGGCAAGGTCGTAAACAAGAAGAATCAGGCCAAAATTTACTCCTAGTGGGAGTGAAGTTTGTAAGCCCCACCTTCTATCTCTTAGACTAGGTTTGAGCTTTTTATCTTTTTTGAAAGAGCTCACTATAATTTGGGTTCTAAGACAAATCCTATTGATTTTTGTCATAAGATAAGTCCTCTTCTAAGATTTTTTGTGATTTGTTTTGTTGTTTTATAAGACATAACATTCTAAAATAAAATGAATAATTTGAGCACAATTTAAAGCCCAACTATATAATAGACTAGAGCACTATTAAACTTCTTAGTATCCGACGCCCCCTATCATTTCATTGACTTTTAACAAAAACTATTCCAATTTAAGACCAACGACAATTAGCAATCTGAAATATTAATCTTTCTATTTTGAAGAAATGTTAGCCACTATTTAATCAAGAGTTATCCAAAGAAGTAACCCTTGTAATTAACAATATTGGCTTACCCCTTTAGGGATTCCCAACTCCAAATCAATATAAATTGTATCCTATCTTTATATGACAGAGGACAAACTTCTAGCAACGTGAATTATGGAGTATTGAAATCATCATTTCATGACTAGATCTAGCAAATGGTAGTGTCTTAATCTCTTAAAGATATACATTATTCCTAATGTTGTATCACATCATAAATGAAAAAAAGTTAAAACTCTATCATATGAACCACACATTCTGTATCCGATGGAGTGTATTCCTCCATTATGAACAAATCATACTATTAAGAATTCAACAACACAAATTGAATTTTTTTTTCTTTTTAATTTTTAAATGGATCCTTTGTAGGGCTGTCAAAAAGGCTCGTTGTTCGCGAGCAGCTCATGTTCGGCTCGTTCGCTAGGTTAACGAGCTGAACACGAAACATGAACAAATATTTGTTCGTTCGTGTTCAGCTCATTTTTGGCTCGAAATACTATTAATCAATTATATATATATATATATCTTTGATGAGTAGTCTTTATTTAAAAATTAATTGACAACAAGGCTACAAAGATTTATAATCAATTAAAAAGGTTTTAATGAAGAAAATATAATAAAAATTATTAAATTAGATTCAAATGATGTTTTAAATCTTACCACAATCCTTAACATCTGATAGCTAAGTGACTAGAGTTGTCAAAATGACTCTTTGTTCGTGAACGGCTCTTGTTCGACTCGCTAAGAAAACGAGTCGAATACGAACAACTTTTTGAGCTTGAAATATAAACGAGCCGAAATTGATATTAATGCTTGAAATCTCATTGCCAAACAGATGAATACATCAACATACTCTCATTCATTATGCATTAAAGGTTGCACTTAACAAAAAGATGGACATGGTTCAACTTCAACATTTGGAACCTTTTTTTAAAATCCATCTTATATAGTTTTTAATATACTCCGGCTTCGAAAATCAAGCTACAAAAATACTTAACTTTCGATTAACATGCACATGACTGCAACAAGTTACCCCTCGTTGTCACTGTTTAATCTAACGCCAAGAACTTCACAACCATATGATAAGTATAGATGACAATACTAAAAGTATTAAATAAATGTTAACAAAAAATTACATCATATATATAGTTATCACATCATCTACCATGAAGTCCACCATAATAATGAATTTCTTTTCTCCTTCATTCCATCATAATTGGTAAGGCAATTACTCCTATTATTTAATATCACTTATTGAGAAAATCAAATAAAGGCATAGAAGTTACCATCAAGAGAGAAGCTCCCAAGTCCACTTATTCACAGACACTATGAAAAAATATATTAATTGATTGTTTCATGTTCATCCAAATATTGTCAATTTGGGAATTTGCAATAAGATGGTGATGACTATAAAGTCATTACATGGATTACCATGTATAGGTAGGTCAAATTCTATGAAAGTTATGGTGAAACTTTAGAAATAGGTGCTAATCGAAATTGTTTAATGTTACACTGACAAAAGGCCCAGCTACATCTCCATGAATTGTCAAAATCATCCAAAAGATATGAATGTTCAATGCAAGGAGTTCATTTATATTCTCCAAAGTGGTGCTCTTTCATTCCTCTTGTTGTGGGTGAACCCGTCTCACAATTGTATTCCTCAATATTAACATTATATTGACAAGTCCAAGTAATTCAACGTTTATATAGTGGCGAGCACAACATAATGGTCATCATGTTGACCATAAGTTCCGCTCGAGCAACAAATAGCTCCAAGTCTTTCTGATGATATGGCATCTCTTTCTAAAACTAAGTAATAAAACTTTTCAAAAATTCACTCAATTCTTAATATTAAGTTCTCTGATGGCTTCTCCAATGGTCTTTGAGTACTAGCAAATGGTGTTACATCTACTTAAATTTGGTAAAATGAAGTACCCACTCCCAATGGCAGGTGTGTGATCAAATCAAGTCAACTCCCAGGTATACAGTTGCACCACATAGACTTGAATTTAGCCTTCAAAATATGCAGCTACACAAAGATTTATTTTAGGCGTTGCATTCACAATTATCAAACTTAAACTAAAACCTCAAATCCAGTTTCTTCGCGCACTTACTCATGACAGGATGGCTGAGGATATAATTTTCTACAACGACATCGAGTTCGAATCACACATGTTGTTATTTGAGCTCAACTTTTCCTCAAAACNAGGCATAGAAGTTACCATCAAGAGAGAAGCTCCCAAGTTCACTTATTCACAGACACTATGAAAAATTATATTGATTGATTGTTTCATGTTTATCCAAATATTGTCAATTTGGGAATTTGCAATAAGATGGTGATGACTATAAAGTCATTACATGGATTACCATGTATAGGTAGGTCAAATTCTATTGAAGTTATGGTGAAACTTTAGAAATAGGTGCTAATCGAAATTGTTTAATGCTACACTGACAAAAGGCCTAGCTACATCTCCATGAATTGTCAAAATCATCCAAAAGATATGAATGTTCAATGCAAGGAGTTCATTTATATTCTCCAAGTCTTTCTGATGATCTGGCATCTCTTTCTAAAACTAAGTAATAAAACTTTTCAAAAATTCACTCAATTCTTAATATTAAGTTCTCTGATGGCTTCTCCAATGGTCTTTGAGTACTAGCAAATGGTGTTACATCTACTTAAATTTGGTAAAATGAAGTACCCACTCTTAATGGCAGGGGTGTGATCAAATCAAAAGGCCAACTCCCAGGTATTCAGTTGCACCATACAGACTCGAATTTAGCCTTCAAAATATGCAGCTACACAAACATTTATTTTAGGCGTTGCATTCACAGTAATCAAACTTAAACTAAACCTCAAATCCAGTTTCTTCGCGCACTTACTCATGACACGATGGCTGAGGATATAATTTTCCACAACGACATCGAGTTTGAATCACACATGTTGTTATTTGAGCTCAAATTTTCCTTGAAACAAAAAAAACTTCAAATCCTGTTTCATCATTGTTTTCCTTGATTGACACTATAAATCATCATGGAAACATAAAGGAAATGCAAAGAAGCCCAAGCAGAATGTATAACTAAAAAGGATAGTGCAAAAATTCTTTTACAAAGTTGTTCACCTTATCTCATAGATAAACTAAATAGTGCCGCTTTTGACTCCCTAATATTTTAACCTGATCATGCTAACGGACAAATAAGAAGGAAATACTAGTGTTACATAAGAATTAATTGATACAAATGACCAACAACACGAGGATTTCAACACGAAATTGACAGGATGCTTTCTGGATAAAGTTTGATTTACCTCTATTATACATCTTCGCTGAGCATGCTTGAAGATTGAATCTTAATGCAATTCACTGCATCAGAAGCCGATAGGCTTCGTTGTTCATCTCATATGTATACTCATATCCTAATTTATTCGCTTGGTTACTGAATTCGACCATATCTTCAGAAGGGACTTGAAGGCCCACAAGCACATTTGCTCCAACCTCACCCTGTACAAGCCAAAACCAAAACATGTTAGGAGGAAACCAAACAATTTGTAACGAGTAAAGTGTCAAAATAGTCATTGACTATTTACATGGGGCCGTTTTAGTCCCAGAGTTGACTTTATAGAAGTATCAATATAGGCTCCAACTATTTTAAAATTGAACTTTAATAGTTCTCTCTAATTTAAATAATCTAGAGACTATTTTGATATTTCTATAAATTCTGGGACTAAAACAGCCCCATGCAAATAGTCAGGGGACAATTTTGGCACTTCACTCAATCTGTAAGTGTGTGTCTTTGGAGAACTTGAAGTAGCAAAAGTTATTTTCTTCTAGAGTTAAAACTTATTTTAATACAGATACTACAGCTGAGCAAGGCAAGTAAAGTGAATCTATCTTGTCATAAGAGCAAAGGTCAGGATACCAATAGAACATGAAAGCAGAAAAGAATTGTATTGGTGTGGTTTAGGATCAAAACTCCCTTCCATGGGCTAGAAAAGGTGAATCAAAATAAAAGTGAAATTAGTTGAAGAAAAGTTTCCAGACCTGGGATCTGTAATGAAATAGGCTTATGTTCCAGCGTGGACTGAAGGAATTCAAAAACTTCATGAGAGCACCTGGCCTTTCAGGGAAGATAAAACGGCAGAGAAGCTCATTTTTTACAGTTGATCGACCACCCATCTGCATGCATATTAAGAAAATTGGAGTTGAACTTCTAATATATGTTAGAAAAAAGAAAATTGGGTGGGCCCAATGTTAAAATCGAATTTGTGTAGAATATTTTTTAGTCTGGTCAACATGATTAAGTTTTGGAATTATTATTTAGAAATGTTAACTGAACCTTAGCCCATGGAAAATGAATAATATGTACATATGCATTGTGAAATCAGAATNACTCAACCCCTGCACAAAAGAATCACTTGTGATCCTTCCAGTCGAAGCCCCCATCCACACTTCCCTGATCCTCAGCCTTCTATTCCTCCCTGCGCCGAGGTCCTCCATGGCCCTCGCATTCCTGTAGCAGAAGCACCGATCCCTCTATGTCACGCCTCCCCAACCCACGATGGAGGCTTTCTACCTTAGCTGTAACGCTCTGATGATCCCCCTTTCTGCCTCTGCCATGTGCGATTTGATGATTTCTGCCCTAACCCAAATTTAAGAGATTCTTGTTTGAATCAAAACCCGAAGTTGTTGATATCTGCCGCTGCTGCTTCTCCACTTGCCCCAGCCAGCTAATTTTTTTTCTTTTTATTTTTATTGTTGTTGTGTATTACATATGAAAATATGTGTTGTATTTTCATGCTGTCGTCATTTGAGCTAGAAAGTTATAACTTTGGAGCAAATGGGAGGCAATTTTTTTTTAAATATCCACTCAAGGTGCGAGTAATCGTTCGTGGGGAAATTAAGCACCGTTCTGAGAAAAACGCATACTCGTTTGNAGCAAATGGGAGGCAATTTTTTTTTAAATATCCACTCAAGGTGCGAGTAATCGTTCGTGGGGAAATTAAGCATCGTTTGGAGAAAAACGCATACTCGTTTGAAAAACTTTTTAAAATTGAGGATTTTAAAGCACCCGTTCATGAGAAAATGAGTACTCGTCTGTGGGGAATTGAGTGCCGTTCGAAAAGAACAAAGTACCACTTAGGAAATGTTGGTTTGCTATCTAACCCTTTTCTGCAGTGACATTGAAGACTAGTTGTATTTTTTAAGATTACGGGTTATGTTTGTACTTTTGCTTCTCGACAGCAGTGTCACACAACACTGACCAACTCGTCTTTAACATAGCTAGAAAGGTTGGTTCTCTCGCTGGCCCCAAACATGGGTTCACTGTTGACGTCGGGATACTACCAANCCCTGATCCTGAGCCTTCTATTCCTCCCTGCGCCGAGGTCCTCCATGGCCCTCGCATTCCTGTAGCAGAAGCCCTGATCCCTCTATGTCACGCCTCCCCAACCCACGATCGAGGCTTTCTACCTTAGATGCAACGCTCTGATGATCCCCCTTTCTGCCTCTGCCATGTGCGATTTGATGATTTCGGCCCTAACCCAAATTTAAGAGATTCTTGTTTGAATCAAAACCCGAAGTTGTTGATATCTGCCGCTGTTGCTTCTCCACTTGCCCCAGCCAGCTAAATTTTTTTCTTTTTATTTTTATTGTTGTTGTGTGTTACATATGAAAATATGTGCTGTATTTTCATGTTGTCGTCATTTGAGCTAGAAAGTTATAACTTTGGAGCAAATGGGAGGCAATTTTTTTTTAAATATCCACTCAAGGTGCGAGTAATCGTTCGTGGGGAAATTAAGCACCGTTCGGAGAAAAATGCATACTTGTTTGAAAAAACTTTTTAAAATTGAGGATTTTAAAGCACCCGCTCATGAGAAAATGAGTACTCGTCTGTGGGGAATTGAGTGTCGCTCGAAAAGAACAAAGTACCACTTAGGAAATGTTGGTTTGCTATCTAACCCTTTTGTGCAGGTACATTGAAGACTAGTTGTATTTTTTAAGATTACGGGTTATGTTTGCACTTTTGCTTCTCGACAGCAGTGTCACACAACACTGACCAANGTTTGCTATCTAACCCTTTTGTGCAGGTACATTGAAGACTAGTTGTATTTTTTAAGATTACGGGTTATGTTTTCACTTTTGCTTCTCGACAGCAGTGTCACACAACACTGACCAGCTCGTCTTTTAAGATAGCTGGAAAGGTTGGTTCTCTCGCTGGCCCCAAACATGGGTTCACTGTTGACGTCGGGATACTACCAGATTTTTGGGTGATTTGGACTTATGATTAGTTTATAATTTTAAAATGTTCAAGCTTATAAAATAACTTAAATTAAACTTATTTCAAATTTTAAAATGATTTGGAGTCGAGCTTTTAAAATTTAGGCTCTTAGGGTCTTAAAATGTCGAGGTCCTGGGCTTTTAAATATTTAGGCTTGTTTGTTTTTTAATTTTTTTTTTTAAGTTATTGATTTTTAAAACAGAAACTTTCAGGGTTTAAAATATTAAAAGTTAAACTATAAAATTTAAGTTTAGNATTTTCGGGTGATTTGGACTTATGATTAGTTTATAATTTTAAAATGTTCAAGCTTATAAAATAACTTAAAATTAAACTTACTTCAAATTTTAAAATGATTTGGAGTCGAGCTTTTAAAATTTAGGCTCTTAGGGCCTTAAAATGTCGAGGTCCTGGGCTTTTAAATATTTAGGCTTGTTTGTTTTTTAATATTTTTTTTTTTTAAGTTATTGATTTTTAAAACAGAAACTTTCAGGGTTTAAAAATATTAAAAATATTAAAAGTTAAATTATAAAATTTAAGTTCAGAAGATTTGAAAAATATTTCTGAAATTGAACTATTCAGACTTGGGCTCCTATAGCTAGAAAATTAATTCAAAATTGAATTTTTAGAATTTAGGCTTCTTAAGAGTGAAAAAAAATTCGAATGTGGAGTTTTCCAAAATTAATCATGACGGGCACTAGATTCACAACACTCCTGCTAGCAAACAGAAGGCGGTCCCTTTTTAATGCCTAAAATCATAATACTTTTCCAAATACCTGAACCTTCAAATGGTTTCAAAATTTATAAGCTTCATGTTATTCTTAAATTCAATGCAATGATTTAAAATATATTAAAATATTTTGAGGCTTAATTTGTACTCTCTTGAATTGTGCATGCCTTAAGATATTCATATAGAGTCATGTACATGATTTCAAAATCTCGTCATCTAGACTGTAAATCATAATTTTAATTTAAAGATTACATAAGCTTTGAAAGTCTCCAAATTCTTTAAGTTACTCAAAAATATGAAACTAAACGCCTGCAAGTGCTCCAACCAATATATTGAATGATCAAATAATGGGTTCGAGAATGTTGTAAGTCTCATTTCACTAGTTTGATCCTTCTCCTTGCAAANTTAAGTTACTCAAAAATATGAAACTAAACGCCTGCAAGTGCTCCAACCAATATATTGAATGATCAAATAATGCGTTCGAGAATGCTGTGTGGGCTAATCGGGCCGCCTCCTCTATAGGACAGGGTTGTAAGTCTCATTTCACTAGTTTGATCCTTCTCCTTGCAAGGACTGGAGTACATGAGTTTAGTAATTTTGAAATCATTGTTTAATTTCTAAAATAAGAATTTACAAGTCCAAATTACATAATTCGGTCCTCTTAACAATAAGGATAGGAGTCGACAGNATTCTAAAATAAGAATTTACAAGTCCAAATTACATAATTCGGTCCTCCTAACAATAAGGATAGGAGTCGACAAAACATATACTTTGAAAAACTTAAATTGACAAAACTAAATGCCCCCACTTCAAATGTAAAAGATTTAAATGTTTAAATCTCCGATGATGGTCGTGTTGATACAAGATTTCAACTAGAGGGTTTTATTTTAAAATTATTTTTTTAAGTCTATTTTGAATTCAATTATTCAAATTATCGAACTTGATCCTCTATAAGAAGGATAGAGTCGATAGGATTTAAGATAAACAATTCTCCGACGATTGCCGCGTTGATCTAAAATTTAATCGGAGAGGTCAATCTTTTAAATTAAGCTTTTTAAAATAATCAATTAAAACTTAAGGTAAAATTAAATCAATAAAAACTAAAAGTAAAATCCATCCGCCCTCCACAACAGTTTGTCGAGGGTGACAAATTTCTTGTTGACTTGAGCTCACAATGAGCTAATATCATATTAAGTGTATCCCTATATTCACAATCAAAATAATTGCATGTTGGTAAAGACGTGGCCTGAGTCTTCTATTCGTGTGATTCAGCCGCCAAATAACACCACAAATAGAGGTTACGACCATAGCCCTTTGGTCAGATGATTGCCACCAAATAACACCATTATATTACAGTCACGACCGCAACTCATATGTTTCCGAACAGTTTTCTTACCATTTGAGTTGTGAATCATAAGGGTATAACTAATTGGCATAAAGCCTTATGCTAGCTAATATCGACTTAAATTTTGGCTGTTGACAAGAATTCTTCTGTCAGATTGGGTCGATTACCTCCTCTAACTAACCAGATCAGAAACCATGACAGTTCGGGATGGCGAAACTATATAATCTTGATTGGGTTTCATCTTCATTCCCCCATTGCCCGTTTTAAGCTTCAAGTGATAAATTCTTCAAGTAAAATCCTAAGTCTGCTACTATTGAGTGTTAAATACTCAATTCTTAATGATTAGCCTTAATCGAAAGTGCTCACCCATTATCGGGAGGGGTAATTAACCATAGAGGCTTGCGCCTATGGAAAACCTCGAACCTCAGATAAAAAAAGCCCTCACAAAATGAGGGTGAAATCTCTGAGTTGTCTTATCTAAATCCGCCTTTTAAAAATTTGACCCTCTTAAGCCCTCTCAGAACAATCCAGAGAATTGTCACGAGGAGTGGTCATGAATTTTCTGAACCCACAATATCATGCATATTTTGGCATATAAATTTTCATACCGGGACATTTTCATTATACTTAATGACTTTTTTTATATCTCCATGTTCATTTCCTGATGTATCAAAAACCCTAATGCCATGTTAATGAATCATATTTAGGTCCAACTTCATCCGGGCATCATGCTACCTGTGTCACTGTTAGCAAGCCATTTAATCTTCCAAACATGAACCAAATTGAAGAATTTTAAATTTAAGATAGATTTACCCTTTCATTGCAATTAGACACAGCTAAGAATCAGAGATGGGAACCATACGAGATGTCGTAGGTGGTCCTTTGCCAAGTCATTTTTGGTCAGATTTATGGTTTTAAGCCTTGCAGCTTCCATTCGCGTCATCATGCCTTCAAGTTCAGAGTCAGTGTGAACCCCAACACTGCATCATGATGCAAAAAAAAA
>JXCR01056836.1:4881-20819 GCA_002079205.1 Phalaenopsis hybrid cultivar | reverse complement strand
CACATTCAAGAATAGGTATAAACAAACCTCAACTACTTTAATAGCTCGTTCTGTTTTCTGAATTTTAAGCTTCTGCTCAACATTTATCTTCTCAAGCTAGCAGAGAGGCGGGGAGTTAAATAATCAGCATGAACATAAATAAGGATGGAAACGTTGCAAGGCAAACAAGTTTTCAAATAGAATTGAAAATAAGCATGAGCATAAGAGGAGCATTTTATTAACTTGTTATAGATTTACAACTCATGAATGAGAACAGCGAAAAGAAATTAAAAAAAATAAAAAAAAAAACTAAAAAATAAAAAAAACTGAAACATTGATTACTAGTCAAAGGTTTCCTTTTTGCAAGTTAAAAGACTACCACATACAGAAATTTAAGTTAAAAAGGCTTTATCTGCAGCGCCCAAAATATACTACTGACTGAGCACTATCGTAGTGAATAATCTTTGTCGTAACAAACGTGTGAACAGACAAATTCTACAAAGTTATATTTTAGTAGCAGCCGATTGAAAATTTCATGGACTTGAAATAAAAATTTTTGTGGTGTTTGAGAAATTATATTAGTCGTGAATTGAAAGAAAAAAAATGAAATGAACTAAAAAAAATTAATGCAAGACACATGCGTCTTCGTTTTTGCATGATAACTATAAGGATGCTAACTACAAAACTTGAATCTAAGCTTTTAGCCAAGGAGGCAAATAATAACGATTGAAAATATTTATAAGACTGAATTCATGGTGCTAACTACAAGGCTTGAAGGATCTGTTTATCAGACTGGTGTAGGGAGATCGATCCCTTGTGCAGTATGAGGTTGAATTCACGGTGTTGTTCAGGTATGTGCCGTAATTGATCCCAAATGCTGAAGAAAAGTGTCACTGATTTCTCTGTGGATTGAAGGATGTCATTCTACAACCTTTAATCCCTCTTAGCATTGAGGATTACTCAATTATTCTAGAGAAGACGAGGAGGATAGAGATTGATTTAATGATTACATAGAGGCGTAGAGAGTTCCAGAAGATGGGAAGAGATGACAAGTCTAGATTGGTACAGACACACAGTTTGTCTAGCATGGGTAGTCAAGTATTAAGAAGCCTCAACCCAGCCGTAATGGTACTGATAGTGACATTGACAACAACAGCAGTAGTATTATGTTTACTCGTGCCAAGTGTGAAAGGCAAAGCGGGGAGTGCTTGTCGGACACCAACACTGTTTTTAGTGTCATCAGCTCGGGCACATGGCGAGATCGTGCCCTACCTCAGGCTAGAGACCTCAGGTTGATGCCAGAGTTAGTGCTCCACCTACACAAAAGACTTTTAGTAGACAAAGGGCAGCTGAGTCATCAGGATCAGCTCCAACTCCAAGTCAGATCCGTCAAGCTGTGCAGCTTAGAGTTTATGCACTGACTCAGTAGGAAGCAAAGGATTCACTAGACTTCATTACAAGTATTTATTTATCTCAACAAATCTGTCAAATCTTTATCTATATTGCAAAATTTTTATATTCTCATTTATTATAGGTTTTATATTTATTCAAAATATATTGATCCGAACTTTAATTGATACTGGTGCATCGCATTCATTTATCTCCGAAGAGTTGTGAACTCTGAAGGATTGGAAGCTTTCAGAATGCTCAATGTCTTGTCAGTTCTTCTACCTAACGGGTTTTGCATATCGTTGATAGAAGTTAGTGTAAATCTGACCATATGCGATAGAAGCTTCAAGGCGCATTTGGTAGTGCTACTACTCACTGAACTCGAAGCGATCCTAGGGATGGATTGACTATTCAATCATTTCACAACTATTGATTGCACTAAAAAGATAGTTAAATTCAATATCTCTGGAGAAGAAAATTGCAACATTGTGAGTGATCGAGAAGTCATGTATATGATAATATTCAATTTAAAGGCATGAAAATTATTAGCAACATGTATCAAGGTTTTTTAGCTAAAGTCGTAGATATTATAAAAGACACAAAGAAGTTAGAGGATATACCGATAGTGAAGAAGTATCCAAAAGTCTTCTTAGATGATTAATCAAGCTTGCCTCCAGGAAGAGATATAGATTTTTCTATCAATTTAATATCAGGTGCAGTCGTACAGAACCAGTAGCGAAGGCATCTTATAGAATGACAATCAAGAAGCTACAAGAATTGAAGAGACAACCACAAAACTTATTGGAGAAGGGATTCATCAGGTTAAGCACTTCCCCTTAGAGAGCTTCAGTGCTTTTTGTTAAGAAGAAAGATTTGAACTTAAAGTTTGGCATTGATTACCGAGAATTAGACAAGCCCACAATCAAGAACAAGTATCATCTGCCAATGATCGGTGTTCTTTTTGATAAGTTAGAAGGAGTTTCAGTGTTTTCCAAGATTGATCTGAGCTCAGGTTATCACCAATTGAGAATTAAAGAAGATGATATCGCAAAGACAACTTTATGAACTTTTTGTAATGCCTTTTGGGTTGTAAAATGCACCTGCAATCTTTATGGACCTGATGAGCAGAATCTTTAAACCATTTCTGGATAGATTTGTGATAGTCTTCATCGATGACATATTAGTCTATTCTAGTTATAAGATTCATCACGCAGATCATCTTCACATTGTTTTGTGCAGACATTGAAGGAGAATAAATTGTATGCTGTCAAAGTATGAATTATAGTTGAAAAGCATAACATTTTTGGGGCATATCATAAGCAGTGAAGGTATCACAGTAGACTAAAACAAGGTTAAAGCGATAGTTGAATGGCCCAGACCAACCACTGTTATAAAAGTTCGAAATTTATTAGGTCCGACAAGTAATTACAGGAGATTTGTTGAAGGGTCCTCGCAGATCGCAATGTCTTTGCCCAGATTGACTCAGAATACTGTGAAATTTGAATGGATAGATTACCGTGAGGAAGCTTTCTAGAAGTTAAAGATGTGTTTGATGACAACTCCAGGATTGACTATCCCCTCAGGAACAGAAGGCTTCAAGACCTACAGTGATGCATCTTTAATGGGACTTAGGCGTGCCCTTATGCAACATGAGGAAGTAATTGCTTATGCCTCTATACAATCAAAGAATCATGAGAATAATTATCTGACACATGAGTTTGAGCTTGCAACAGTTGTATTTGCTTTGAAGATATGGAAGATTTATTTATATGAGGTAAGGTGTAAAATATTCACTGATCACTAAAATTTGAAGTATATTGACATAGAAGGAATTGAATTTGAGGTAAAGAAGATAGTGTGAACTTATCAAATATTATGATCTGGATATACAATATCATCAGGAAAAAGCAAATGTTTTAGCAGACGCATTAGCAGGAAAGTAAGTGAAAGTGCTAACTGGTCAATTACACAACAAGAAGAGCTAAATAAAGATATGAAGCATTTACAGTTATCAGTAATGACGCCAAATGATGAAGGTTCTGCTCTATTAAATCAGATATTCATTCAAGCAACTTTGAAGGACAGAATACGAGATGCATTGCCGCATGATGCAGAGTTTCGAAAAATATACGACCAGGTAAATGCAGAGCAATTGGAGAAATATGAGATCGATGAAGAAAAGCTGTTGAAGTACAATGGTAGAATTTGTATTCCTAATGTGAATGATTTACGCAAAAAAATCCTGCAAGAGTCACAATATTCGGAATATACTGTACAACCATGAAACAATAAAATGTATCAGGAGATTAAGAGTTTATTTTGGTGGCCATGATTGAAGCAAAGTGTAGCTGAGTTTGTAGCAAGGTGTCATACTCGTCAGATGGTTAAGACTGAACATCAGAAGCCTAGTGGGTTATGACAACCGTTGCCTATACAAGAGTGGAAATGGGAGGAATTGCTATGGACTTTGTGATGGGTTTACCGAGATCAAGGCAGGGTCCTGATATTGTATAGATGATTATTGATCGTCTGACCAAGTCTGCACATTTCTTGTCTATCAGACAAATAAATTTTGTGGGCGAGTTTGCCAGAATTTATGTTGATGCAACTATACGAGTAAATGGAGTCTCAAATTCTATTATTTCAGATCAAGATGGTAGATTCACATCCAGACTGTGGGAAAAAGTTCAAAAGGCTTTGGACACTCAACTACATTCAATAAAACTTTTCATCCCCAAACAGACGGTCAATCAGAGAGAACGATCCAAATATTGGAAGCTTAATTAGACTTTTTGTTCTTGATTTTGGTGAAAACTGGAAAATGCACATACATTTAATAAAGTTTGCCCACAAAAACAATTTCCAAAGTAGTATTGGCATGGCTCCATATGAGGCCCTTTATGAAAGAAAATGCAAGACACCTCTTTGCTGGGCAGAAACTGAAGAAAGAAAATTAATTGGTGTTGATTTAGTTGATGAAGCAATTGAGAAAATCCAACTGATTCGTGACAAACTGAGAGCAGTCTGATATAGACAGAGAAAGTATTATGATGCTAAGCAGTGACCGGTAGAATTTGAAGTTGGAGAATTTGTCTTTTAAAGGTCAGTCCGATGAAGGGTGTTAAGAAGTTTGGAAAGTCAGGCAAATTGAGTATAGGACATGTTGGTCCGTATTAAATCGTGGAAAAGATTAGGAAAGTGACATACAGGCTTGCACTACCGACACATGTACGAGGTACATAATGCGTTTCATATCTTCTTGCTTCGGAAATATATTTCTGATGCGGCTAGCAAACTTGTTACAGATCTTATTAATATTCAACCTGACTTGAAATTTGTGGATGAGCAAAAAAGAATTATAGATTATGATGTGAAGCAACTCAAGTGTAGAGAGATTCATTTTGTTTGTGTATTATGAAAGCACGGGACTGAAAAAGATGCTACATGGGAGAAGGAATCAGAAATGAGAGAAAAACAACCGTACCTTTGCAGCTAAGCTACGAACAATATTCTTGCACATTAAATTTTGATGACAAAATTTTTATAAAAAGGGGAGATTGTAATAATAATAATAATAATAATGATTAAAATTTTAAATTAAATGACAGAAGAAAAAATNGCACGGGACTGAAAAAGATGCTACATGGGAGAAGGAATCAGAAATGAGAGAAAAACAACCGTACCTTTGCAGTTAAGCTACGAACAATATTCTTGCACATTAAATTTTGATGACAATATTTTTATAAAAAGGGGAGATTGTAATAATAATAATAATAATAATAATAATGATTAAAATTTTAAATTAAATGACAGAAGAAAAAATAAAAAATTATCGCGGGTAACAACTCGTTCGAGCGAAGAAGCCGGCGCCCATGAGAGAGTCAAATTATGGCTCCCCTCATCTCCTCCCATTCAAACCCACACTCAGCATGCATGAGAGAAACAAGGGAAACCCACACTCAGCATNAGAAGCCGGCGCCCATGAGAGAGTCAAATTATGGCTCCCCTCATCTCCTCCCATTCAAACCCACACTCAGCAGGCATGAGAGAAACAAGGGGAGACTGAGAGAGCGAGAGAGTGTGGTAGAAGAAGGAGAAGAATATAAGGAGAAGAGAGGAGTGATTGAGAGGAGAAAGAAGAGGAGATAAAGGAGAAGGGAAGTTACTCATCTGGCCGTTTCCATCCGGTGAGCACAATCGAATTGAAGAGAAGAAATCTGAGCGGCCACAGTTGCCTGTCGCGAGCAGCAAGAAGAGGAAGGAGAAGATTAGTGTTTCCTCACCTATTTCATCAAATCGAGAGCTTGGGGAGAAGGAACCGCTCGTGAAAAATCTTCCTGCTGGCTTGAGACGATGGACACGACTCTTCCTGTGCCCTAACCGAGTCGCATAAGAGGAAGGCGAGCTCGTGCGGCTTGCAGAGGAAGGACTCGCTAGAGAGGGCCTTCTGCGTGCAAAGGAGGCTCAAGCGGCCAGTCTGAAGCTTGACCGAGAGCTTGGGAAAAAAAGGTCTTGCGGGAGCTCCATTTGTGTGGAGTAAGGCTTGACCGAGCCTTATTGCTCATTACAACAATATTAGGGCAGATAGAGATTTTAATTAAAGAGGTAAAAANACGACTCTTCCTGTGCCCTAACCGAGCCGCATAAGAGGAAGGCGAGCTCGTGCGGCTTGCAGAGGAAGGGCTCGCTAGAGAGGGCCTTCTGCGTGCAAAGGAGGCTCAAGCGGCTAGTCTGAAGCTCGACCGAGAGCTTAAGGAAAAAAGGTCTTGCGGGAGCTCCATTTGTGTGGAGTAAGGCTTGACCGAGCCTTATTGCTCATTACAATGATATTAGGGCAGATAGAGATTTTAATTAAAGAGGTAAAAGAGTAAATTATTTAATTATTAATGTTAAGTGATTTAAATTAAATTATGAGATATAAATCTTAATGTTGACTCTTACAATTTTAGGGTTTCGACAAAACTGAGGTAAAAAGGGGGAAGACAACTTCAAACATAAAACTCAATTTCAATAACGAATTATTAATTTCTTATTAAGTCATGTTATAATGAGGTTAAGAATTTTGAATTTAAAATATAGTTATAATAAAATTGTTATTATGTTAGGTATGCAAAAAGGAAAATGTTAGAAGCTTTAACTAAAATGTAATTTGGAAATTTCTACATTTATATGTATAGATGTTTAAATAATTCATATATATGTATAAATATTTATATAAGTAACTAAAAATCTAATTAAATAAATAAATTATGACAATAATGGTAGAAAATCTAGACTAANTATAGTTATAATAAAATTGTTATTATGTTAGGTATGCAAAAAGGAAAATGTTAGAAGCTTTAACTAAAATGTCATTTGGAAATTTCTACATTTATATGTATACATGTTTAAATAATTCATATATATGTATAAATATTTATATAAGCAACTAAAAATCTAATTAAATAAATATATTATGACAATAATGGTAGAAAATCTAGACTAAAAAAATGATTAGCACTGAATAAGAAATTATTTAAATTTAATTTGTTATTATAGGTGCACCCAAAAGTTTAGACTGACTGAAAAAAATGATAGCCGACGACATCGCTGAGGTGGGTAATAAGTTTTTTCTATTTTACAATAATTATGTTTATTTATGCATTTTTTATTTTTTACATGCAAAAGTTCATATTTCATTTTAAATGTTAAATGTAACATTTTTTAAATGTAAATTGCAAGATAAAAATAAATAAAATATAATATATGTATGCATATGGGAGTCACTCCTGGATGATACTAGCGGGGGAATGTATTTTACCCGTTCACAAAATGAAATGAAAATGATTGTCTAACTTTATGGTGGGTTGGAAAAAGTTAAACATATATTTTTATAAAATATGTGTTTAGACAATGATTCCCAATTATGAAAATGCAACCTAAATTAATGAAAAAAATGAAATTATTTATTTTACTGCTCTTTTTTATNTGGATGATACTAGCGGGGGAATGTATTTTACCCGTTCACAAAATGAAATGAAAATGATTGTCTAACTTTATGATGGGTTGGAAAAAGTTAAACATATATTTTTATAAAATATGTGTTTAGACAGTGACTCCCAATTATAAAAATGCAACCTAAATTAATGAAAAAAATGAAATTATTTATTTTACTGCTCTTTTTTACTGTTTTTTTGCAAAATATTTTAAAATGAGAATTACTGTAATTTAGAAAAATTTATCTACTGAATTGTTTTAACTCAAATCATAGTTTCTAATATTTTTACAAAAAATCCAATTGTAGATTAGATGGACCCTTGGGAGCACGTGTACAGGCACTNTTTGCAAAATATTTTAAAATGAGAATTACTGTAATTTAGAAAAATTTATCTACTGAATTGTTTTAACTCAAACCATAGTTTCTAATATTTTTACAAAAAAACCAATTATAGATTAGATGGACCCTTGGGAGCACAAGTACAGGCATCGTTGAGCGCAAGTTAATAGGTATTGTGATTTAGTTTATTCAATGTTTAAATGTAAATGTTTAAATATGAACATCTGTTGTAAATATAAAGTTAAAAATAAAATTGCGCTTTTTTTTTGTTTTGGATTTTTATGTTTGTGATGAAATGAAACTGTTAGATAGATTTCCTCTGTCCGTCTGTCAGTTCCCGCCTTAGTAATTTCAAGTTTACCGAGTCGGTCCTGACATAACTTACCTAAATAAATTTGGAAAATGACACTATAGAGTGAGCATAAGAGGTCACCCGTGATATACACACTTCATCATAAAATCTGAATGAAAAACATTATAAAAACTGTAAAAACTAGTGAATAAATTTGCAGTGTACAAGATTACAAACAATAAGATCGATTTCTCATGAGGTTTACTAGTTAGTATGACTAACAGCTACATTTTAATAGTTTAACAGAGCAAGCTTTGCATCTACTTCAATTATAAAAGCAAATTGGACGAGATTAAGGAATTCCTTTTTAGGAGAGGAATAAAGCCATAGCAACCTAAAAAAACCAATATAAAAACATTAAAACACATTAAATAGTTCTGGAGCTTACATTTTCCAATTTCACATGCAGTTCCTGCACCTTCTCTTCTGCTTCCATAGTTCGCCTTTCCAAGGCATCTTTTTTATTAACTTGCTCCAATAGTTCATTTTTAAGTTTCTCAATCTGCCCAAAATGTTAATCAAGATGTATCAAAGCTAGAAACATATCTAAACCCTAAACCAAAACAGTTATCTTTCTCCCAACCTTCTTCTCAAGTTCATTGGAATGTGCACGGGCTTTTCCCACTAATTCCTCGGCATCCACAGCCCCCTTTTTCTGCAGGAGGAGATCATCACACAGCTATTCATTCCTCATCGTACCCAAATTATAAAAAAAAACATAAAATAAAATAAAATCTAACTCCTAGCTGATCATACCAAAATCCCTTCACGAGCTCACCTGTAATAGTTCTACCTCACTCTGCAGCGACGCGACAATAGACGACTTCTCCTCAATTTCCCTCTCCAACTGTTCAATCTTCTCATCCTTGTTTTTCAACTCCTTCGCTTTCTCCAAATTTGAAGACTCTTCAAGAAAATCATAAACAACAATAAAATAAACTTTAGCATCCCAAATCATATCAAATTTGCAAAATCTCATAAAATACCCGTCGCCGGCAGCATATTCATCGCCAAGCAATCACCCACTTCCACCAATAATTTTTTTACAAAAAAAAAAAAANAAAAAAAAAAAAAAAAAAAAAAAAAACCTCACACAGTTCTCTGTCGTAGCCATTATTCACCAAAAAAATAATATAAAATAAAATCCCCACTCCTATAACCTAAATGCAAGGCGCTACGACCGTAAGACGAATTATCATTAGTAAACCCCAAAGCAAAATCCAAAGCAAAACCCGTTAAAAACCAAAACCAGACAATACCAAAACACACCTAGAGAAGTGATCTTCGACCTGAGCTGCTCGATCTCAATCTTAAGAACTGAATCCGACTCCTCGGCTCCTACAGCATCATCCACATGATTAACCGTCGCCTCATCCTCCGATCTGATCCCAGCTATCATCATCGCGAAAAGAACCGAAATCACCAAAAACTTCAGAACCCCCATTGAATCGCAACTTTTTCTCCTCTCGATTCCGAACTTAACCTGATTTTCTCTGCCGCCCTACGCCAGTCGAATGCGAGGACAAGACAGAGCGGGAGCGGATGGGAGGTAGATGGACTTAATAGGATTGTGATTTTTTTATTTTTTTGTTAACTCAAGATGCTGACCGACACGTGGCGGTTGAATTACCTTTGACCGGCTTTTGGAAAATATTGTGAGATCATGGCCGTTGGCTGTTAATAGTGACGGTTGCGATTCTTCGAACCTTGCGTATGGTGACCAGAATCGATCCGAACTACTTGGAATGATAACATGTCGATAGAGGCAGAGCATTTTGGACCGCTTGATGGAGATCGTACGGTGAGAGTTGACGATTTGAAGTGGATAGTTGAAAAGTAGGTGAGACTATGGGCCGACGGTTATATTTTTATAAGATTTTCAAAACTTATTTTAATACAATTTATATTATTATTATGAAATTCATTTTTGATTTAAATAAATCGTGATCTTTATTATTTTATGAATTTTTGCATATAAATCATTCAAAATATAATTTTTTAAGTTTTGGTGGTTAAAATGTCATGTTTAATCTTTTAATTTGAAACATAATTATCAATTAAACCTTTCAAATCACATAAAAATTACTATTATTTAAATTTTTAATAAAAAAATACACCATTCCATGTACAATAACTTGATACACATATCCTAAACCCACTCATGAGAACCACTGATGAAGATTTTGGGTGGTTAAAATGTTATATTTAAGGTTTTAGATGGTTAAAATGTTATATTTAAAATTTTGATGTTTAAAATGTTATATTATGCTTTTTGTATGGTTGGCATGTAAAAATCTAAAACATTTTACACATACGATGAAAGAAAGAAGATGAATATACCAAAATAAAATAGAACCAGAAAGCTTATCATCATTAACTATCACGATCACTACAGATTGTGACCGCAACAACAGCAGAAATAAGATAGAAATAAGTTCTATTATTATAAGTTTTTGCATAATAAACCTTATAAAATGGCAAACATGACCTTAAAAGTATTGATTGCGAAGCAGCAGTCTGTAAAGCTACTGCTGCTTAGAAATAACATTAGCATTGGAGTCCCAAGGCCAGATATCAGATCCACAGCTTGAAATGTCACCATTAACTCTGCTCTGCAGATTATTTATGGTTGTGAGGCTTGGCAATGGTGGACTCTGGCTTCTTAGACTTCCATTCTTCGCCCCAGCCACGTGTACATCGATGTTCTGAGCTTGAGCAGCCAGCGATGAGTCCACGAAGAAACCGTCATTTTCCGGGAATTCAATAACAGGCGAGAATTGACGAGTGTTTGGNAGCCACGTGTACATCGATGTTCTGAGCTTGAGCAGCCAGCGATGAGTCCACGAAGAAACCGTCATTTTCCGGAAATTCGATAACGGGCGAGAATTGACGAGTGTTTGGTAAGTGGGAGGAATTAATGGTGGTTTGAAGAAGATGATCGAGGCTGCATGTTAAGGAGCCTCTGGTGACCAATTCCTCGGCCATATTCACCTGGAAGCAATAGAAAATGGAGGATCAGTGTTTGTTTTGATTGGTATCTGGTTGACACAAGTAGTTTTAACGGGTGTTTGGTACCATATTTTTAATAGGATTTAGTCATGAATTTAACATAAATCTAGCCAAACNGCCTCTGGTGACCAATTCCTCGGCCATATTCACCTGGAAGCAATAGAAAATGGAGGATCAGTGTTTGTTTTGTATCTGGTTGATACATGTAGTTTTAACGGGTGTTTGGTAACATATTTTTAATAGGATTTAATCATGAACTTAACATAAATCTAGCCAAAGACCAAAAAATACAAATAAAAATTAAATCCAACGCTCCGTTAAATTGAATTTTCTCGTGTTCCATCTCTTTTACAGCATAAATCCAGATATACTGAATCTGATTGCAAGGCAGATTTAAAGATTTATTCCGTCGTGCTGCAAGCACCATCTCCGTCAATATAAATCCGAATTTGTGNGTGTTCCATCTCTTTTACAGCATAAATCCAGATATACTGAATCTGATTGCAAGGCAGATTTAAAGATTTATTTCGTCGTGCTGCAAGCACCATATCCGTCAATATAAATCCGAATTTGTCNGATTTAAAGATTTATTCCGTCGTGCTGCAAGCACCATCTCCGTCAATATAAATCCGAATTTGTGGAATATTTTAAATCCTATTTGAAGTAAATATGAATTATGGCGAAACAGCCCCTTAAGGTATGTTTGAAATAGTTGTTATTTGTAAAAGTGGTTGAGGGAAAAGATTGATGTGGGTATTATATAATTTTCAACTTTTGAGAAAAGTTGAATAACAGGTTTTTTTTTATAATTAACATGCTGTCGCACATTTGATTATAAAAAAGAGCTTCTCACCATAAAAAAATTTGGGAAATTTACATACATACCACTCCATTCCTATTTATTTACATTTATACCACCCTATGCATGGAAGGTGCATTTCACTTTTTAAAAATTAAATAATGATATTTTTTATCTGATGACAGATTTAGGTGGTATAAATGTAAAGAGTAAAATTCAGGCGTTCTATGTGCAAATTCATAGGAATTGGGTGGTATGTAAATAAATGCTCCAAAATTATAAGAAATAATGAGAAAATAAAAATAAACAGGTGTATGGAAAGCAAAGTTATGAAAAAAACTACTCCAAATGAACCTAAAAGTACGTTTTTGGGACAGCTAAAGAAGCCAGTAAAACTAGTTTAAGAAATCGAGTATTTTATAGCTGCCAACCTGCCACATTAACATGTTTAATTATAGAAAGGGGTAACAGATACATAGCACCCGATTCCTATGTATTTACATATTTAACACCTAAATTTTATTTTTTACATTTACACTACCTCAATCTTTCATATCACATAAAAAATACCACCATCTTAACTTCTAAAAGGTGAAATACACCTTCTCATGCATAGATAAGGTGGCATGCATGTAAAAGTTGAAATTTAGGTGTTAAATTAATATGTAAATACATAGGAATGAGAGGTATGTATGTAAATCTCCCTTATAAAACACTACTTAGCGACAAAAAAGTTGTAGACAAACATAAATATGACAATGACTTGTAAAATAAAACGTTAAAAAAATTGCTCCTAACATAATTTACAGGTATCATTGAAGCTTCCATCCACAACAATTAATGATAAGCAAAAATAATCAAAAGATTTAGGATGATTTTGAAATTTTAAGCTTACCTTTACTCTTAAGGCATCTACACTAGACTTGAGAATCCGGTTATCTGTAACTGATTCAGTGAAATGTTGGCTTGCATCTGTCAGTTGTTTGTATAGAGAGGCATTTTCTCCCCTGAGTTGATCAACCTGATTAATCAACCAAGAATGCTGCTGTTCAGTCTGAAGCACCATATTGGGGCTCATTTAGTTGATTGTAGAAAGAAAATATATAATTTAGGCATCGTTTGGGGCAGCTTATCCGCTAGGCAGCATTTTGAAAATGCCGCCTCACCGGTTGGAATCTGCGTTTGAGTAGCTTATCTGAAAACGTAGTTGGTTTTTTATACTAAATGCNGCTGCTGTTCAGTCTGAAGCACCATATTGGGGCTCATTTAGTTGATTGTAGAAAGAAAATATATAATTTAGGCATCGTTTGGGGCAGCTTATCCGCTAGGCAGCATTTTGAAAATGCCGCCTCACCGGTTGGAAACTGCATTTGAGTAGCTTATCCGAAGACATAGTTGGTTTTTTATAGTAAATGTGGAACGCATGTCGAACCCTGTTGTCTGTGTTTCCAGATAAGTGGGTTATCGCTTATCTGGAAAAGCACAGGCTGCCCAAACCGAACCCTTAGTTCGAGTAAAGAGCCAGAATAGTCCCTTGACTATTTCCATGAGGCCATTTTAGTCTTTGTGATTATAGAAGTGTCGAGATAGTTCACATGCTTTCTTAATATTGCTTCAAAGTGGGACTATTTTAGCCTGCATTAANTTTAGCCTTGTATGCGCGTGCGTGAGTCTGTATGTATGTGTGTGTGTGCGTGTATCGTACGTACGTATGTATGTATGATGTGTGTGTTTGCGTAACATTGCTTGAGTTGTTGGAAGAAAAAGAAAAACTTATCTAACCATTACTTAATCAATGCTAAGGAAGTGAGCCATTTAAAAGAAAATCAAAGAGACTGTAATCATTAGAGAAAGGTTTTCCAAATCATTATCAAAATGGACTCACTAATCAAAGTATAAGCATTCAAAACTTAATTGATTTTTCTCTTATATGTTTTTTTTCACTTCTCTCCATGAACAGATGATAGTTTTATAAACATCACTATTAAATATGATTTTAAAAATAAAGAAAACTTCAAATACAATCATTAATGTGCTTATTCCAACAAGATGTAAATTAAAAATAGAGTAAAAATAATATTAAACTGTTATTCTTAAATTCATTAATTAGAAATATAAGGTAAATATACTAATCATAGTAAGNATGTATATTGGTACGTGTTCTGGCGTTCAGATAAAATTCCCAATCCAGAAAGAGTGATGGATAAACTCACCATAAATTGAGATATTATAATATATAATATACACACATACAGATCATTCAATTTATTAAAAACCATCCATTTTCAGTATCTTTTAAAAAGCACAAACGATAAATGAATTTTATAACTTCAAAAAATAAGATATACATATTATACTCATGTATTTAAAACAAATGTTCTTTTATATATCTCATTTTGGCATATTAAGAAAGTTTTTTTAAAAAAAATAAATTGAATAGTCCGTATTTTTCATTCTAAATTTTAAGTGAAACTCATACATATCTCTTATTTTTACCAGCATCAATTTCTCAAAACTCTTCTTGCCATACCTACCAGTAAGTTCTTTCCTTGTACTAAAACTAGTCACTGATCTATGGAAAGAGAAAGGGAAAGACGAAGAGGTAATCAAATTTAAGGGGAAATATAGTTTCTTCAATCTGATAAAAAGAGAAATAACAGAAAATCATGCCAAATAAAGAAGGTGTAGAAACATAAAATTTGCAGGAAAATTTGAGATTTCCCTATATAAATAATAAAATTTAATATTTTTTCTTGATGTAGTAGAGAAGATTTAGTAATTTTCCAACCCTCCCAACCCACCTGGATATATTTTTGCACAAGACTTAAAAAAAAAAAGACATTTTCTGATTATTTTGCCCACTCTAAAAAATAATGTTGGNAGAGAAGATTTAGTCATTTTCCAACCCCCCCAACCCACCTGGATATATTTTTGCACAAGACTTAAAAAAAAAGACATTTTCTGATTATTTTGCCCACTCTAAAAAATAATGTTGATTTAGCCTTGTATGCGCGTGCGTGAGTCTGTATGTATGTGTGTGTGTGCGTGTATCGTACGTACGTATGTATGTATGATGTGTGTGTTTGCGTAACATTGCTTGAGTTGTTGGAAGAAAAAGAAAAACTTATCTAACCATTACTTAATCAATGCTAAGGAAGTGAGCCATTTAAAAGAAAATCAAAGAGACTGTAATCATTAGAGAAAGGTTTTCCAAATCATTATCAAAATGGACTCACTAATCAAAGTATAAGCATTCAAAACTTAATTGATTTTTCTCTTATATGTTTTTTTTCACTTCTCTCCATGAACAGATGATAGTTTTATAAACATCACTATTAAATATGATTTTAAAAATAAAGAAAACTTCAAATACAATCATTAATGTGCTTATTCCAACAAGATGTAAATTAAAAATCGAGTAAAAATAATATTAAACTGTTATTTTTAAATTCATTAATTAGAAATATAAGGTAAATATACTAATCATAGTAAAAATTCAGAAATTCTTTGAAAAACTCACTTGCAGTTCTAGATCAGCCAAATGAGCCTGCTTTCTCTTTCTTGATCGTCTGGCCGACTCACGGTTAGACACCATCCTGGAAGAGCAGCAAGGCCATCTATTAATTGGAACCTATTATGGAAATTCCCTAGCATAAATGCTGCAAAATTTTCTATTATTGAAACACAACCATCATGTAGTAACTGAAAAGGGCTGAGAGTGAGTTAATTCAATGACTCGGGCCTTGATGATATATATTTTTCTATTCCGATGATTCAATTTAGAGTTCAAAACACTGCATCCCATGCAAAATATCAAAATATTGATAGAATCCAAACTAATCCTATATTTTCTTTGTATTCTCATGACCAATTTTAGCATTTGAATGGCAGCTTTTGTTTACCGCTCAGCAAATTTGGCAAATTCCACTCTACATTTACATTAAAACAAGAGGAATAAACCAGAAAATAATGTAACATTTCATTTCAAAGGATTCTGATAGACAAGATTAATCTCTTTTTCTTCCCTAGCTCAAAAGAAAAGAATGAATATCTTACTACATCGGGCTACATTAGAAATAAAACAAAAATTTATG
>JXCR01056826.1:108736-119168 GCA_002079205.1 Phalaenopsis hybrid cultivar | reverse complement strand
TGATACAACAACTCAAAAAAATAATGAAAAATAAATAAAGATTGATTATCTAATTGCATGATGATTTATTTATTTATTTATTAATTTATATTAGATATAATATTAATTCATATAGAGTAAACAAAAAAAATTTTCCTGATTGAATACTATTTGGAAGATGTTAATGCGAAAAAATAATATGATGATAAAATAGTTATATATGCTCGTCTGAAGATCATGAAAGTGAGAATAAAGTCACATTGGATCTTGATCTTTTGGTGACTTTAAAATTTAAGTGAATGATTATTTTAAATCTTATTATTTTATCAATATTTAAGTTTGAAATTTGCTTTTAGTTTTTATGATAATAAATTAAATCAATATATCAATGATTTATGTAATATTTATAAATTATTTTTTATTTTGTGAGATTTTATTCCCTATTTTGAGGCTTAGTTTTGATCCTTCTCATCTTGCAAATGAAAAACATCTTAGGTTTCGATTTCATGTTGTTACGCCTTTTGCATGTCGTATTGAAGTATATGTGAGAAGCAAGATGGAAATACAAAAGGTTGTGACGTCATCTCTCTCTCCCTTTAGGAGGTATTCCGATCACAAAATTTGATTTATCTTCGAACTCAATTTTTATTATAGATTTGATTTTTCCACTATAATACAACTTTATTGTTTTCTGTTGATTTAATTTGGTGAGTGATATCAGAGTTTACCCAAATCATGACGCTAGACACAATTTTACTACTTAAAACAAGGCTATAATGAAGACTCGAAATAATGAAAGACAACACACAAAATAAAAATACAAAACAAAGGATTACAATTAATGACTCAACAAAGAAGATATAACATGCTTGATGAGGAGGGAGTCCGACGAGTGGAGGCTGGATTTGCTGTTGCTGTGAGGGACTGCTATGGAAGTAGGATGGGAGGTTGGTGGTGGTAACAACATCGAACCACAACTGGAGAGAAGCAAGAACGTTGTTAGAGGCTGGGTGGGTTGGTGAATGCTGGAGAGGTGGGGANAAAAATACAAAACAAAGGATTACAATTAATGACTCAACAAAGAAGATATAACATGCTTGATGAGGAGGGAGTACGACGAGTGGAGGCTGGATTTGCTGTTGCTGTGAGGGACTGCGATGGAAGTAGGATGGGAGGTTGGTGGTGGTAACAGCGTCAAACCACAACTGGAGAGAAGCAGGGACGTTGTTAGAGACTGGGTGGGTTGGTGAATGCTGGAGAGGTGGGAGTTGCTTTGGAAGAAGTAGGACAACAACTGTGAAGGTTCGATAGCACTTTTGGAGGGTGGAAAACAAGCGAGGAAGTACTGTTAATGGGAAAGGCTGGGACAGCAAAGTAGTTGCTGTAGGGGTGCTGGCAGGCTGCCGGGAAAGGCTTGAAAGGGTTGGGCAACAAGTTGGAGGGACTGGGGTGGCTGAACGAGAGCAGGAAGGTGACTGACAACAGTGGAAGTGGGTTTGCGGTGGTTGGATCCTGAAATGGTAGCAGGGAAACATAAGTATGGTAAGAGAAATGCTTCAACGGGGTTTGATCTACAGCCAGAGCACCACTCGAACCCTTGGAGGCGATCACCTTCTCGGATGAGGGACAGCTGGAGCACCACCTCGAAGTTGGATGCAACACTCGAAGGCAAAATGTCAAGGCTAAAATCTGAATTCAGATATAAAAAATAAGACCCCTAAATCTAAGCACATCATTTCATATTTATAAACTGGCTAGATTTATTTTAGGTAATGAAAATAAGGAAAGAAAATAAAATATAATTGGGATTTCATATTTTAGGAAATATTTAAAATTAGAAAGTATAATAAAATATAATGATGATTTTAGATTTTTGGAAGGATTTAAAATAAGAAGTGCTTTAGGAAAGAAAGGTTGAGGCTGAGAGAAAAGAAAAGTGAGGAATGAACTAGGAGGAAGAAAAGGAAAGGGGAAGTAAAGGAAAAAGATAAAGAGAGAAAAAAAGAAGGGGAAGAAAGCCCCCTTCCTTGAGGGCCGATCAGTCCTCCCTCGAGCCCTGCGTCGGTCTTCCGGGGTTGCAAGAGCTTTGATTTCATTTGTCGAAACTTTTGATTCTTTGCGGCCAGTCATGGATCCTACTGATGACTACCATGGCTCCCAAAGTGTCTAAAGAGCTTTTCCCACCTGCTAGCATGNGCGGCCAGTCATGGATCCTACTGATGACTACCATGGCTCCCAAAGTGTCTGAAGAGCTTTTCCCACCTGCTAGCATATCTCCCTATCAATTTGTTTTGGTTTGGCATAATCAAAGCTGAAGGTACACATTGACGTAGGCTCTCCCAAGCCAAATTTTGAATAAGTAAATATCTCATATGCTTCTCATCTATGACAAGCTGGGTCTCAGCGGGTTTAAGAGTTTGCAAGAGTTTGGTTGATAGGTGATTCTTATTATCTTCTTGGTCTTCCCGCTGACTATTGAAGTTTTGGGGAACTGACATCTTTTACTTCATTTTAATAACAAGAGCTTCACCCTGATCTTTCGTCTCTTCTTGTGAATTGCTCAAGGTGAGGGCTGGAAGGTCTTTATTAAGACCATCCACTGAAATTTTAAATTCTGAGGTCTTTTGATCTGTGTGACCTTTGTATGTCCCAATAATAAGTTCTCTATCTTCTAATAGAGTAGGAAGCACAGTCTTATCGNCTATGACAAGCTGGGTCTCAGCGGGTTTAAGAGTTTGCAAGAGTTTGGTTGATAGGTGATTCTTATTATCTTTTTGGTCTCCCCCCTGACTATTGAAGTTTTGGGGAACTGACATCTTTTACTTCATTCTAATAACAAGAGCTTCACCCTGATCTTTCGTCTCTTCTTGTGAATTGCTCAAGGTGAGGCCTGGAAGGTCTTTATTAAGACCATCCACTGAAATTTTAAATTCTGAGGTCTTTTGATCTGTGTGACCTTTATATGTCCCAATAATAAGTTCTCTATCTTCTAATAGAGTAGGAAGCACAGTCTTATCAAAAGTTGCATGTTCCTTTTGATCACATGGAGGAAAGTCATTATATGTATCCACGAACAAGGGGGTTCCATGGGGGAAGACGTCATTGGATGAAAATTCTCGTTCAAATTGCTCTTCAGTGTTGTAGTGTCTGTACCCAACTTGTCGATGACACCCTGTTCGGTGAAGTAGATCACTCCCCTTGTTGTACATTCTGCTTCAACATGTCTAAATCCATGACACTTGCAACATCTTTTGGCTGTGACAGACTTGCGGATTGTTTTTGCTGGATAGTTGCAAGGGTGATTGCTTGGTGAGACGGTCTCTCCATTTTCAAAACTAGAGTCTGCGNAAATCCATGACACTTGCAACATCTTTTGGCTGTGACAGACTTGCGGATTGTTTTTGCTGGATAGTTGCAAGGATGATTGCTTGGTGAGACGGTCTCTCCATTTTCAAAACTAGAGTCTGCCACTTTTGGGGGTAGTAAGTTAGTAGGAACTGAAGTTGTATTTCTCGCTTCATCTTTATATTTTCTCATTCTTTCCTTCTACCTTCCATATCACGGTCGAGGGTATCCTCTCATTGGATTTCCTCTTCAATATCCATAAGCCTCTGCTGAAGACGACGGAGCTCTTGTAGTATCTCGTCCCGAGTAGGCTTTGGCATAGATCTTCTTGGCGGCAAACACTAGAAAATCTTACGATGGGATTATGGTTGGGCTAACTCTGATACCAAATGATANCATATCACGGTCGAGGGTATCCTCTCATTGGATTTCCTCTTCAATATCCATAAGCCTCTGCTGAAGACGACGAAGCTCTTGTAGTATCTCATCCCGAGTAGGCTTTGGCATAGATCTTCTTGGCGGCATGGTTGATGGTTTGGGATCTTTTAAAGGAATTAAATGAAGGAACAAAGAAAGAAGAGAGAAAATAAACGAAAGAAAGAAAAAAAAATTGGTGTGGTCGATTGAGTAGGGGCAAACACTAGAAAATCCTACGATGGGATTATGGTTGGGCTAGCTCTGATACCAAATGATACCAGAGTTAACCCTAACCACGACGCAAGACACGAATGTATTAATAACTTAAAAGGACGGTTATAACGATGAATTGAAATAAAAGGAAAAGACACAACATAAACCAAAACATAGAATGAACATTGTAACAAAGACTTAACAAATAAAGTAGAAACAAGCTCGACAAGGAGGGAGTCCAGAGACGTAGTGCTGGAGTGGCGATTTGGAAGGGCAGCAGGAAGGTCGTAAGGGGGCCGACAACAACTTGGAAGAGCAGTAGGGAGGCTGGACAGCTGTCGGTGGGGTGGCTGGAAGGGTAGCAGATCAACGACAACCTATAGGGAGGCTGTAGGAGGGCTGACAACAACTTGGAAGAGGAGCAGGGAGGCAAGACAGTCGCTGGCGGGTTGGCTGGGCAGCAGATCGGCGGCAACTTGTAGGGAGGCTGTAGGAGGGCTGGCAACAACCTGGAAGATTAGTAGGGAGGTAGATAGACTGCTGGAAGGGTGGTTATCGGCTCTGCTTTTGCTTCTTTTCCACTTTCGATGCCAGTTTTTGGACATCCTCTAACATCCAATACGACTGTAATTGCACCACATTGCTAATACTAGGCTTCAAGCCCCCATGATATCTGACTATTGTATTCTCCTTTGGTTTTGTCAAGTCACACTTCAACTATAAGTGGTCGAACTGAATTGTGAACTCCTCCACTGAAAGGTCTCTCTACTGCATATTATGGAGTTTCAAAAACATGTCTTGGCGGTAGTGAGGGGGAAAATATTTCTTCTACGTGGTTTTCTTCTGCTTAAATTATATGTACTTTAGACGTACCTATGCTATAATATTGTTGTGTTGCGATATTGTTTATTTTTCCCTTTTGAGTTTTACACATTAATGAAAAAGTTAGAATGTCCATGGTGAAGTAAAAATGGCTTCAAAATTAAAACATTTTGGTATAAAAATACATATATCTTTTAAAATTATAAATTCTTTACTATTTACAATAATTTATTTTTCAGTTATATCAATATCTATTTATTATTTGTTTTGCCATATCATTTGTGTTCTCCTTGCCATGAAAAATGCTGGTTTCAATGTCACAATCTCCTTCCAAGGGATTGGCAGAATGTATTAAGATTTTAATATACATATTTAATAGTATAGTATCAATAACGATTATTAAAAAATTATTGTTTCATAAAAGACATTATGAGAATACGAATCACACACAACCATAACTCTTCTCAGAGAACCTTGCTGATTGTGAGTTTTATAACGACTTATTAGAGTAGATTTTTTTTCTTTGTTTTATTAGCATGAGGTATTATTTTGTAAATAAATTATTACTAGTTTTGTTCCCACTTTTATCCTTTGAATTTACAATGTTTACATATGACAAATTTCATTTTTGCAATGGAATTTTAATGTATCCTTCCAAATGTAGTTTCATTACTTTTATGTTACTATGAATTCCTTTGAGAAAAAAATGTTTTTTATTGTCAATTATAAAATAATAATATGTTTCATTAACTATGATTTTTAATATAAATGCTTAAAATTTTCGTTAATTTGATAGTTTTGACAATTACTTATAGGGATAAACGTGTTCTTTTGATCATTTTATTAAAAATATGTAAATTAAACACTAGTTAAGAAATTCATAAATTATTATTTTTTAATTACATTCATGTGCACATGCAATTATATTAGTACATATGGATATGTCCCAAAGCTATATACTCCAGATACTATGATTTTTTTGATATTATTTTCTAATATGTATCATGTGCTGTTGCATAACACATATTATATTTTGTATGATATATCAACTATCTTATATTGTATTAATTATTAGTGTGATCTGGTCTCAAGCTAGGTGATACATTCCTGCACGGGTCAAAATTGGATTGATAGAATGACAAATCCTATTTTATGGCTCATGGATCGGTTCATTCTTTTCCACTTGAGCTTGATTTGATTTTCAATCAATTATTAATAACAGTTTTGATCCACATAATTCTATGTCCTGCTGCAGACCATGCTATATATGATATGGATAGTTTTTGTTTCTTAATCGGTATTTACACATTAGCAATGGTAAATCATCTTTTTTGCTTTAGTGGTTTCTAGGACACAGTCATCTTAAAGTTTGAGATTCAGCATCTTCTTTATTTTCTCCTTTGGATTTTATATTTGAAACATTATAGTTTTACTTTTACTTATTTTATTTTGCATTCTTAAGTTGATCTTCTAACAGGTAAATACATATGTTGTTACGAGGCCAGGAAGGGAACTCTTGTTCACTGTTGTTTCACAGGACGAAAAGTACAAAGCTAAGGTAATGCTTTAGGATATTTTCAAATAGTTTAATCATATAAGGCATGATCATTAAAAGTGTGGTGTCAAAGGAAAGCTATTTACCTCCTTGTTTCTATAAATAAAATGCTATCTCACATAAATCTAAGTTGTATGAAACTATTCTTAATTCAATTGTGATATAGGAACAGGCAGGGATATTGAAGTATGTTATCTAAAACTGAATAATATACTTATTTAAACAGTCAAGAACTTAGGACTCCTTTTATTTAATATAGAATGTTGAATTTATGCTCTCTCTTGAATTCAATTGTAATACTAGTTACAAGGTACAAGTACCTTGGGGTGCACTCAATTTCTTTTAAACTATTTAGGTACATACCATATTATGAATGTACATTGTATGGGCATGAAATTGCATTTTACATGGATGTACTAAATGTTCCAGCCCTATTATATCCGTATCTTCCCAAACTCGCTGAATCCTGTCGACATTGGTATTTTTATACACTTACTTACACCCAACTTCATCCTTGTTTCAAAAAGAAAATAAAAAAATAAAAAAAATAAGTTGATATGTACTGACAATTTAGTTATGCTAAGGTCAATGTCCTTTTTTGTGTTGTAGTTTTGCAGGCAGATAAAGAGCAAATATGTTTGAAAGATGTGTCCGAGCGTCAGTACATTATGAGACTAAAGTAAAGAGTTGCTTCAATGATTTTATGGATTTAAATGATGGGCAAAAATAAAGGAAGTATAAGAAAAAAAGTTAAGATTGTGGCTTAAAATACTATAGGATAGGTGTGATAACTGTAATGTAAAAAAAATGAAATTTTTTTTAATTGGTAAGATGGGTTTAAATGAGAAATCATCTCAACTGTTTCTTCATTAGGAGACAAATGTCTCCTTTTGAATCAGATAGATGATAGAGTTGGATGAGAGTCAAAATGTTAGGGAAGGATGTCGGTTTCAAGATGCTCGAATGAGGGACAGAGACTTACATGCGTCTTGTGCATGGCAGACGACGTCGAATTCACATGAATGAAAAAGGTTGGCATTACCTGTTGACACAGGCTGAGAGATACTGCTGCTGCTTTGCGGTGTGGTTGTGCAGGATGAACATCGTGCTTGGAGAGCAACTTTGGCGATGCTGCGTGCTTGGGAATCAAAAGTTGAGGCCGAAGTCAAATGGGCCTTCCACCTTGCAGGTGTCCTATGCGAATTCACTTGCGAGAGATGAGTCGTACCATGAGAAAAGGGGCAAAGGAGGGAACTTGGAGTGTAGGGAAAAAGTTGTGCAAGGCATGTCCGAGAGAAGAAAACAGTGAAGGTTGAATTGAGCAGTGGAAAAGGTAAGGTTGGGATTTTATGTTTTAAATTAAAGAATATAAATTTAATTGAAAGTTATCATGTTAATATTAATTTTATGAAGTAAAAATCAAGGATTGAAGAACAAACTATTGTGAGATGAGGATGTTTGAGATCATTGAATTTAAGCAGAAGAAAGAATGAAGAAATATTAAGATTAGGATTTAATTTTTGTTTTGGAATTCAGCATATTTAATTGAAAAGTATTAAGTATCGTTTTATGAATTAATATAAAAGATTTTGATTAGAGGAGATCAATATAATTGGTCGAGGTGCTCGAGGAATGACCAACCAAAGAAATATATTTGAGATATGGCGTTAAGTTAGGATTGAAGAACAAATAATTGTGAGATGAGGATATTTGATATCGTTGAATTCAAGCAGAAGAAAGAATGAAGAAAATTTAAGATTAGGATTTAATTTTTTTTTTGGAATTTATCATATGTAATTGAAGAGTATTAAGTATCTTTTTATGCATTAATATAAACAATTGAAGATGTTGATTCGAGGAGATCAATATAATTGGTGGAGGTGCTCGAGGTATGAGCAACCAGGAAAATATATTTGAGATATGTCGTTAAGTTGGAAAAGTTTATACAAATGTTTGAATTAGTTGTGGGTAGATGAGGCTCCCAATTGTGGGTAGAAATACAAACCTGTTGAATTTAACTAATTTCAAATTCTTGAATTAGTTGTGGGTAGAAATACTCGCTTCCGAGACTAAAGCTTATTGATCAATCTGTTACTCGGACAATCGTTGTTGAGCTCTCAGTTCAATTCTCCTTTGCCTTTTTTTATTGTTTTTTTCTTGTTGAGGGAGCTTCAACATTGTGCTTTTTTGGTGCAAAAGGCTCAATTAGGATTAATATATTCAAAAGCACCAACAAACTATTCTTTACAATAAGAATTATCTTCAAAGGTGGGAATTCTTTTGATGTGTAGCCTAAAATGCAAGATATGCATATATACATCAATAGACCGAGGTCTCCTGATATAGCTTTGAACAAATAAATTTGTGGCCATAGTGTCAACGATGAAATCTCAAAATCATCAAGCTAGATAATGGGCATACATAATGGGATTCTTTAAGAGAGATTAGTTATCTTTTCAAGATAAACTCCATATGGTATTAACCACTATATAGCAATTATTGTTAGAAATAAATTCTTTAAGAATCAAATCTTGATAGTTCTCTGAAGTTGAACATCATATGTCATGATCATGGAGTCACGACATAGAATTTTGCTATAAGTATCAGTGATTTTCAATAAAATTTCTGTCTATTGAGATTTTTTGGTAGTGAATTCTTAGACTTAAGACTTCAATATCACACTGTTGACCTCAGTGAGGTCTCTTACTCTTCTTAGAGCCTAGGATATAGTCTTAGGGTTTCCTACCGACTCTCTTAAAAGACTAATCTGGGACCCACACCAACTAGAAATTCGAACCACTTCTTGACTTCTCATAGTTTCATATGACCGGTTTTAAATTCTCAACACTTAGTTGAGTCGATTAAAACCAGCGTGACGAAGCTCAAGTCGAATACCTGTAGGATCTGAAATCATAGGAAAACCCATTGCGACCTCCGCTTGCTTTCACGATGCACAAATACCACAATTCACTCGTCGATGCACGTAATTATTGAAATTCACATCACTTGCACCTGTAGAAGGTTTCACGATTGATCAAACTCGAATCAATTGCTGGACCAATCGATCAATCACGAGCGATTTTCTTAAAGAAATTTAAATTTGACATGTTTTCGACCCGACCGTCGGTGCAGTCGTCCGGGCGACCCCAAAGGACGAAACGGACTGCACCTGACCGTCCATGACGTCTAATTTAGCTAGAAATGACACCGATTTTTGATGTGGCCTCGTGCACTAGCGGAAGTGCACGAANATTGTTAGAAATAAATTCTTTAAGAATCAAATCTTGATAGTTCTCTGAAGTTGAACATCATATGTCATGATCTTGGAGTCACGACATAGAATTTTGCTATAAGTATCAGTGATTTTCTATAAAATTTCTCTCTACTGAGACCTTTTGGTAGTGAATTCTTAGACTTAAGACTTCAATATCACACTGTTGACCTCAGTGAGGTCTCTTACTCTTCTTAGAGCCTAGGATATAGTCTTAGGGTTTCCTACCGACTCTCTTAAAAGACTAATCTGGGACCCACACCAACTAGAAATTCGAACTACTTCTTGACTTCTCATAGTTTCATATGACCGGTTTTTATATCCTCAACACTTAGTTGAGTCAATTAAAACCAGCGTGACGAAGCTCAAGTCGAGTACCTGTAGGATCTGAAATCATAGGAAAACCCATTGCGACCTCCGCTTGCTTTCACGATGCACAAATACCACAATTCACTCGTCGATGCACGTAATTATTGAAATTCACATCATTTGCACCTGTAGAAGGCTTCACGATTGATCAAACTCGAATCAATTGCTGGATCAATCGATCAATCACGAGCGATTTTCTTAAAGAAATTTAAATTTGACATATTTTCGACCCGACCGTCGGCACAGTCGTCCGGGCGACCCCAAAGAACGAAATGGACTGCACCTGAGCGTCCATGACGTCTAATTTAGCTAGAAATGACACCCATTTTTGATGTGGCCTCGTGCACTAGCGGAAGTGCACGAATCGGGGGATTTAAATACTTTATATTATATTAGTAAGATATATATTAATAAAAAGACCTTGGCTGCGGCGGTTATGGGCCCCTTGGTTCCATATAAAT
>JXCR01056826.1:83029-108631 GCA_002079205.1 Phalaenopsis hybrid cultivar | reverse complement strand
TTATTGTTTCATAAAAGACATTATGAGAATACGAATCACACACAACCATAACTCTTCTCAGAGAACCTTGCTGATTGTGAGTTTTATAACGACTTATTAGAGTAGATTTTTTTTCTTTGTTTTATTAGCATGAGGTATTATTTTGTAAATAAATTATTACTAGTTTTGTTCCCACTTTTATCCTTTGAATTTACAATGTTTACATATGACAAATTTCATTTTTGCAATGGAATTTTAATGTATCCTTCCAAATGTAGTTTCATTACTTTTATGTTACTATGAATTCCTTTGAGAAAAAAATGTTTTTTATTGTCAATTATAAAATAATAATATGTTTCATTAACTATGATTTTTAATGTAAATGCTTAAAATATTTGTTAATTTGATAGTTTTGACAATTACTTATAGGGATAAACGTGTTCTTTTGATCATTTTATTAAAAATATGTAAATTAAACACTAGTTAAGAAATTCATAAATTATTATTTTTTAATTACATTCATGTGCATTGGTGCACATGAAATTATATTAGTACATATGGATATGTCCCAAAGCTATATACTCCAGATACTATGATTTTTTTGATATTATTTTCTAATATGTATCATGTGCNTTGAAGAACAAACTATTGTGAGATGAGGATGTTTGAGATCATTGAATTTAAGCAGAAGAAAGAATGAAGAAAAATTAAGATTACGATTTAATTTTTGTTTTGGAATTTAGCATATTTAATTGAAAAGTATTAAGTATCGTTTTATGAATTAATATAAAAGATTTTGATTAAAGGAGATCAATATAATTGGTCGAGGTGCTCGAGGAATGACCAACCAAAGAAATATATTTGAGATATGGCGTTAAGTTAGGATTGAAGAACAAATGATTGTGAGATGAGGATATTTGAGATCGTTGAATTCAAGCAGAAGAAAGAATGAAGAAAATTTAAGATTAGGATTTAATTTTTATTTTGGAATTTATCATATGTAATTGGAGAGTATTAAGTATCTTTTTATGCATTAATATAAACAATTGAAGATGTTGATTCGAGGAGATCAATATAATTGGTAGAGGTGCTCGAGGTATGAGCAACCAAGAAAATATATTTGAGATATGTCGTTAAGTTGGAAAAGTTTATACAAATTNTATCAATATCTATTTATTATTTGTTTTGCCATATCATTTGTGTTCTCCTTGCCATGAAAAATGCTGGTTTCATTGTCACAATCTCCTTCCAAGGGATTGGCAGAATGTATTAAGATTTTAANTGGAAGGGCAGCAGGAAGGTCGTAAGGGGGCCGACAACAACTTGGAAGAGCAGTAGGGAGGCTGGACAGCTGTCGGTGGGGTGGCTGGAAGGGTAGCAGATCAACGACAACCTATAGGGAGGCTGTAGGAGGGCTGACAACAACTTGGAAGAGGAGCAGGGAGGCAAGACAGTCGCTGGCGGGTTGGCTGGGCAGCAGATCGGCGGCAACTTGTAGGGAGGCTGTAGGAGGGCTGGCAACAACCTGGAAGATTAGTAGGGAGGTAGATAGACTGCTGGAAGGGTGGTTATCGGCTCTGCTTTTGCTTCTTTTCCACTTTCGATGCCAGTTTTTGGACATCCTCTAACATCCAATACGACTGTAATTGCACCACATTGCTAATACTAGGCTTCAAGCCCCCATGATATCTGACTATTGTATTCTCCTTTGGTTTTGTCAAGTCACACTTCAACTATAAGTGGTCGAACTGAATTGTGAACTCCTCCACTGAAAGGTCTCTCTACTGCATATTATGGAGTTTCAAAAACATGTCTTGGCGGTAGTGAGGGGGAAAATATTTCTTCTACGTGGTTTTCTTCTGCTTAAATTATATGTACTNTTAAGTATCTTTTTATGCATTAATATAAACAATTGAAGATGTTGATTCGAGGAGATCAATATAATTGGTGGAGGTGCTCGAGGTATGAGCAACCAGGAAAATATATTTGAGATATGTCGTTAAGTTGGAAAAGTTTATACAAATGTTTGAATTAGTTGTGGGTAGATGAGGCTCCCAATTGTGGGTAGAAATACAAACCTGTTGAATTTAACTAATTTCAAATTCTTGAATTAGTTGTGGGTAGAAATACTCGCTTCCGAGACTAAAGCTTATTGATCAATCTGTTACTCGGACAATCGTTGTTGAGCTCTCAGTTCAATTCTCCTTTGCCTTTTTTTATTGTTTTTTTCTTGTTGAGGGAGCTTCAACATTGTGCTTTTTTGGTGCAAAAGGCTCAATTAGGATTAATATATTCAAAAGCACCAACAAACNTTTGACAATTACTTATAGGGATAAACGTGTTCTTTTGATCATTTTATTAAAAATATGTAAATTAAACACTAGTTAAGAAATTCATAAATTATTATTTTTTAATTACATTCATGTGCACATGCAATTATATTAGTACATATGGATATGTCCCAAAGCTATATACTCCAGATACTATGATTTTTTTGATATTATTTTCTAATATGTATCATGTGCTGTTGCATAACACATATTATATTTTGTATGATATATCAACTATCTTATATTGTATTAATTATTAGTGTGATCTGGTCTCAAGCTAGGTGATACATTCCTGCACGGGTCAAAATTGGATTGATAGAATGACAAATCCTATTTTATGGCTCATGGATCGGTTCATTCTTTTCCACTTGAGCTTGATTTGATTTTCAATCAATTATTAATAACAGTTTTGATCCACATAATTCTATGTCCTGCTGCAGACCATGCTATATATGATATGGATAGTTTTTGTTTCTTAATCGGTATTTACACATTAGCAATGGTAAATCATCTTTTTTGCTTTAGTGGTTTCTAGGACACAGTCATCTTAAAGTTTGAGATTCAGCATCTTCTTTATTTTCTCCTTTGGATTTTATATTTGAAACATTATAGTTTTACTTTTACTTATTTTATTTTGCATTCTTAAGTTGATCTTCTAACAGGTAAATACATATGTTGTTACGAGGCCAGGAAGGGAACTCTTGTTCACTGTTGTTTCACAGGACGAAAAGTACAAAGCTAAGGTAATGCTTTAGGATATTTTCAAATAGTTTAATCATATAAGGCATGATCATTAAAAGTGTGGTGTCAAAGGAAAGCTATTTACCTCCTTGTTTCTATAAATAAAATGCTATCTCACATAAATCTAAGTTGTATGAAACTATTCTTAATTCAATTGTGATATAGGAACAGGCAGGGATATTGAAGTATGTTATCTAAAACTGAATAATATACTTATTTAAACAGTCAAGAACTTAGGACTCCTTTTATTTAATATAGAATGTTGAATTTATGCTCTCTCTTGAATTCAATTGTAATACTAGTTACAAGGTACAAGTACCTTGGGGTGCACTCAATTTCTTTTAAACTATTTAGGTACATACCATATTATGAATGTACATTGTATGGGCATGAAATTGCATTTTACATGGATGTACTAAATGTTCCAGCCCTATTATATCCGTATCTTCCCAAACTCGCTGAATCCTGTCGACATTGGTATTTTTATACACTTACTTACACCCAACTTCATCCTTGTTTCAAAAAGAAAATAAAAAAATAAAAAAAATAAGTTGATATGTACTGACAATTTAGTTATGCTAAGGTCAATGTCCTTTTTTGTGTTGTAGTTTTGCAGGCAGATAAAGAGCAAATATGTTTGAAAGATGTGTCCGAGCGTCAGTACATTATGAGACTAAAGTAAAGAGTTGCTTCAATGATTTTATGGATTTAAATGATGGGCAAAAATAAAGGAAGTATAAGAAAAAAAGTTAAGATTGTGGCTTAAAATACTATAGGATAGGTGTGATAACTGTAATGTAAAAAAAATGAAATTTTTTTTAATTGGTAAGATGGGTTTAAATGAGAAATCATCTCAACTGTTTCTTCATTAGGAGACAAATGTCTCCTTTTGAATCAGATAGATGATAGAGTTGGATGAGAGTCAAAATGTTAGGGAAGGATGTCGGTTTCAAGATGCTCGAATGAGGGACAGAGACTTACATGCGTCTTGTGCATGGCAGACGACGTCGAATTCACATGAATGAAAAAGGTTGGCATTACCTGTTGACACAGGCTGAGAGATACTGCTGCTGCTTTGCGGTGTGGTTGTGCAGGATGAACATCGTGCTTGGAGAGCAACTTTGGCGATGCTGCGTGCTTGGGAATCAAAAGTTGAGGCCGAAGTCAAATGGGCCTTCCACCTTGCAGGTGTCCTATGCGAATTCACTTGCGAGAGATGAGTCGTACCATGAGAAAAGGGGCAAAGGAGGGAACTTGGAGTGTAGGGAAAAAGTTGTGCAAGGCATGTCCGAGAGAAGAAAACAGTGAAGGTTGAATTGAGCAGTGGAAAAGGTAAGGTTGGGATTTTATGTTTTAAATTAAAGAATATAAATTTAATTGAAAGTTATCATGTTAATATTAATTTTATGAAGTAAAAATCAAGGATTGAAGAACAAACTATTGTGAGATGAGGATGTTTGAGATCATTGAATTTAAGCAGAAGAAAGAATGAAGAAATATTAAGATTAGGATTTAATTTTTGTTTTGGAATTCAGCATATTTAATTGAAAAGTATTAAGTATCGTTTTATGAATTAATATAAAAGATTTTGATTAGAGGAGATCAATATAATTGGTCGAGGTGCTCGAGGAATGACCAACCAAAGAAATATATTTGAGATATGGCGTTAAGTTAGGATTGAAGAACAAATAATTGTGAGATGAGGATATTTGATATCGTTGAATTCAAGCAGAAGAAAGAATGAAGAAAATTTAAGATTAGGATTTAATTTTTTTTTTGGAATTTATCATATGTAATTGAAGAGTATTAAGTATCTTTTTATGCATTAATATAAACAATTGAAGATGTTGATTCGAGGAGATCAATATAATTGGTGGAGGTGCTCGAGGTATGAGCAACCAGGAAAATATATTTGAGATATGTCGTTAAGTTGGAAAAGTTTATACAAATGTTTGAATTAGTTGTGGGTAGATGAGGCTCCCAATTGTGGGTAGAAATACAAACCTGTTGAATTTAACTAATTTCAAATTCTTGAATTAGTTGTGGGTAGAAATACTCGCTTCCGAGACTAAAGCTTATTGATCAATCTGTTACTCGGACAATCGTTGTTGAGCTCTCAGTTCAATTCTCCTTTGCCTTTTTTTATTGTTTTTTTCTTGTTGAGGGAGCTTCAACATTGTGCTTTTTTGGTGCAAAAGGCTCAATTAGGATTAATATATTCAAAAGCACCAACAAACTATTCTTTACAATAAGAATTATCTTCAAAGGTGGGAATTCTTTTGATGTGTAGCCTAAAATGCAAGATATGCATATATACATCAATAGACCGAGGTCTCCTGATATAGCTTTGAACAAATAAATTTGTGTCCATAGTGTCAACGATGAAATCTCAAAATCATCAAGCTAGATAATGGGCATACATAATGGGATTCTTTAAGAGAGATTAGTTATCTTTTCAAGATAAACTCCATATGGTATTAACCACTATATAGCAATTATTGTTAGAAATAAATTCTTTAAGAATCAAATCTTGATAGTTCTCTGAAGTTGAACATCATATGTCATGATCTTGGAGTCACGACATAGAATTTTGCTATAAGTATCAGTGATTTTCTATAAAATTTCTCTCTACTGAGACCTTTTGGTAGTGAATTCTTAGACTTAAGACTTCAATATCACACTGTTGACCTCAGTGAGGTCTCTTACTCTTCTTAGAGCCTAGGATATAGTCTTAGGGTTTCCTACCGACTCTCTTAAAAGACTAATCTGGGACCCACACCAACTAGAAATTCGAACCACTTCTTGACTTCTCATAGTTTCATATGACCGGTTTTAAATTCTCAACACTTAGTTGAGTCGATTAAAACCAGCGTGACGAAGCTCAAGTCGAATACCTGTAGGATCTGAAATCATAGGAAAACCCATTGCGACCTCCGCTTGCTTTCACGATGCACAAATACCACAATTCACTCGTCGATGCACGTAATTATTGAAATTCACATCACTTGCACCTGTAGAAGGTTTCACGATTGATCAAACTCGAATCAATTGCTGGACCAATCGATCAATCACGAGCGATTTTCTTAAAGAAATTTAAATTTGACATGTTTTCGACCCGACCGTCGGTGCAGTCGTCCGGGCGACCCCAAAGGACGAAACGGACTGCACCTGACCGTCCATGACGTCTAATTTAGCTAGAAATGACACCGATTTTTGATGTGGCCTCGTGCACTAGCGGAAGTGCACGAATCGGGGGATTTAAATACTTTACATTATATTATTAAGATATATATTAATAAAAAGACATAGGATAGGTTGGTTGGGGTGGGGGGGTGGGGGAGGGGTTATGTTCTTGGATCCCAAGCCACGGTTTGCCCCCTTGCTTCCATCTCCGAATTGAGCCCTAGCCGTGCCTTCCCTCTAGTTGGTTCCTCCTCTTCGCGTAACGAGAAGTTGACCTCATCTCTCTCGACATCCTCTGCCCGAGTTGCGCCTTCCTGAAGTATCTTTTTCTTCGTCTCGCTGAGCGGGAACCCATTCGCNTTGGTTGGGGGGGGGGGGTGGGGGAGGGGTTATGTTCTTGGATCCCAAGCCACGGTTTGCCCCCTTGGTTCCATCCCCGAATTGAGCCCTAGCCGCGCCTTCCCTCTAGTTGGTTCCTCTTCGCGTAACGAGAAGTTGACCTCATCTCTCTCGACATCCTCTGCCCGAGTAGCGCCTTCCTGAAGTATTTTTTTCTTCGTCTCGCTGAGCGGGAACTCATTCGTGGTAGGTTGACTCTGTGCGTTTGTTTCTTGGGTCACGAATGTGGTAATTCTCCTCCTTCCCGATAGCTCCTCCCTCTGTGACCTTGGCTGCGGCGTGATCTTCTTTCTACTGGGGGTTGCTTCACCCAGGTAAGTCCCACGAGTTTTTCTTTCCTTCTTATACTCTTATAAAAGTCTATGGGAGGAGTTTCTGAGGGGTTACGAAAATTCGAAACTTGGGGGAGGCTCTGCCAAAATTTCTTCTCAATTGGGAACTTCTGGACTTAGCTTTTGAGAGTTTCCAGGCTTTATTTTGTTGTTTGAAAGAAGTTCCGGCAAGGTACTTTCTCTACTTCTCTGTTCTCTCCTTTGCTCGACAGGGAATGCATGCATGCGAGGGTTTAGTTGTTTGGCTGGTACATCATGTTGAGGTTGCTCTTTAGCTGTTAAGTCTTTAATGTTTCTTTTGGCTTTAGTTTAAATGCTGCATACTATTGGACCTTTTCTAAATACTCTATGATATTTAGCTGGAAATTTAGGCTCACGAAAGACACGATTCAATTCTTATGCATGTGCAAACTTCTTCCTTATGTTCTTATCACATCTTTACCTATATGTTGAAGTTTGAGGGTTGTTTTAGTCTTGTGGGCTGCGGTTTTCCTTGCTGAACTGATTTAATGTTGAGGCTTCTAAAATTTTACTTTGGGGGAACAAAGGTCTTGTTTGGTTTTGCTCCCTGTTGCTGCCTTCTCTATTCGAAATACATGTGCAACTAAAATCTATTTTTTTTCTAAGGCCTTGTGGAATTGGTTTTGGGGGCCTGGTTATACTCTCTGTCTCAGCCTCCCTGTTTGAAATGCATGTTGAATGAAAAATTTGTTTTTTAAGCTTTTTGGAGTTTGTTTTTTGGGGGCTCGATTCTGCTCTTCTGCTATTTGAAATATGAATGCATGATTTCACTTTTGTTTTGAGGTTTTTGGAAAGTTTTGTGTTGGGGCTGGTGACTTCCCCTTTGCTGCTCCTACCCGAAAGCACCTATTTATGTTGCTTGTCCCTTTGTGTTGGGGTTGGTGGCTTCCCCTTTGGTGCTCCTACCCGAGAGCACCTGTTTATGCTGTTGTCCTTTGTGTTGGGGATGGTGGCTTCCCCTTCGCTGCTCCTATCCGAGGGCATCTGTTTGTGCCTTTGTCCCTTTGTTTGTTCTACTGTTCTTACCCGAGGTCAACAATGTGGGCTTCCTCGTGTTTGTTTTAGTGGTGTTTTGCTGTTCCCACTTGGAGTCTACATTTTGGAAACCAGGTTTGAATTGTTTGTCCTACTGTCCCTGACAGTGAGCCTGTTGGATATTTGCTTGAGCTCGGTTTGCCCTCTTGGTTGTCCCTGCCCGTGAGCCTGTTGGATGTTATTTGGGCTTGGTTTGCCCTCTTTGCTGTCCCTGCCTCTGAGCCCGTTGGATGTTTGTTTGAGCTCGGTTTGCCCTCTTTGCTGTCCCTAGCTGTGAGCACTTGCTGGGTTTTACTTGTGTTGTGTTGTGTCTACACCTCATTGGAGCTGTTGGTTTGAAACAAAATTGAGGGCTTTTCATCTTTGTGAATTGGAGTATTTTAATCTTTATGTTTGGAAGAATTCAGATGCTCATTTTCGATGAACGATCTATTAAATATTCAGAGATTATTCAAGGCCTAGTTGGTTAGGCTGAATTGATCGCAATGAAAAGGAAAAGAGAGGGGATATGAGAATTTCTTTTGGTATTCGAGGAAAGTTTAGTTGCGACTTGGAACCTTCTGAATTGTGCCTTCCGAGGATGTCTCTGGCTAGCATTGGCAAGTGTGGCCCATCTCATTACTCATTTGAGGAATCTCATCGGGTGAATGTTTGAGGCTAACCCTCCTACCGCTTTGGCTTTTCCTTCCTAAACTGGTTTTGGAGGTGGGTTAGTTTTCTTTTTTTTATTTTTATTTCTTGCTTTTCAGTTCACTTTCCTTGCTTCTTGGTTTGTGTTTTAGGCACTTATGTCTGAAACATAAGTGCGCATATAGCTGCGGCTATATATGAAACAATTAAGCTAGGTCGTAAGTTGGATGGTCTTTTTGGGGTTTTAGGCCTTGATGATAAAAACATTCGATGGTAGAGCGAAATAATATTTCATCCTACGACATTGGATNACTCTTGTTCACTGTTGTTTCACAGGACGAAAAGTACAAAGCTAAGGTAATGCTTTAGGATATTTTCAAATAATTTAATCATATAAGGCATGATCATTAAAAGAGTGGTGTCAAAGGAAAGCTATTTACCTCCTTGTTTCTATAAATAAAATGTTATCTCACATAAATCTAAGTTGTATGAAACTATTCTTAATTCAATTGTGATATAGGAACAGGCAGGGATATTGAAGTATATTATCTAAAACTGAATAATATACTTATTTAAACAGTCAAGAACTTAGAACTTCTTTTATTTAATATAGAATGTTGAATTTATGCTCTCTCTTCAATTCAATTGTAATACTAGGTACGAGGTACAAGTACCTTTTTCCAAGCCCGTAATTAGTCGGAACTCCATGCATGGGGTGCACTCAATTTCTTTTAAACTATTTAGGTACATACCATATTATGAATATACATTGTATGGGCATGAAATTTCATTTTACATGGATGTACTAAATGTTCCAGCCCTATTATATCCGTATCTTCCCAAACTCGCTGAATCCTGTCGACATTGGTATTTTTATACACTTACTTACACCCAACTTCATCCTTGTTTCAAAAAGAAAATAAAAAAATAAAAAAAATAAGTTGACTTGTACTGACAATTTAGTTATGCTAAGGTCAATGTCCTTTTTTTTGTTGTAGTTTTGCAGGCAGATAAAGAGCAAATATGTTTGAAAGATGTGTCAGAATGTCAGTACATTATGAGACTAAAGTAAAGAGTTGCTTCAATGATTTTATGGATTTAAATGATGGGCAAAAATAAAGGAAGTATAAGAAAAAAAGTTAAGATTGTGGCTTAAAATACTATAGGATAGGTGTGATAAGTGTAATTTAAAAAAAAAAGAAAATTTTTTTAATTGGTAAGATGGGTTTAAATGAGAAATCATCTCAACGGTTTCTTCATTAGGAGACAAATGTCTCCTTTTGAATCAGATAGATGATAGAGTTGGATGAGAGTCAAAATGTTAGGGAAGGATGTCGGTTTCAAGATGCTCGAATGAGGGACAGAGACTTACATGCGTCTTGTGCATGGCAGACGACGTCGAATTCACATGAATGAAAAAGGTTGGCATTACCTGTTGTTTTGCGGTGTGAGATACTGCTGCTGCTTTGCGGTGTGGTTGTGCAGGGTGAACATCGTGCTTGGAGAGCAACTTTGGCGATGCTGCGTGCTTGGGAATCAAAAGTTGAGGCCGAAGTCAAATGGGCCTTCCACCTTGCAGGTGTCCTATGCGAATTCACTTGCGAGAGATGAGTTGTACCATGAGACAAGGGGCGAAGGAGGGAACTTGGAGTGTAGGGAAAAAGTTGTGCAAGGCATGTCCGAGAGAAGAAAACAGTGAAGGTTGAATTGAACAGTGGAAAAGGTAAGGTTGGGATTTTATGTTTTAAATTAAAGAATATAAATTTAATTGAAAGTTATCATGTTAATATTAATTTTATGAAGTAAAAATCAAGGATTGAAGAACAAACTATTGTGAGATGAGGATGTTTGAGATCATTGAATTTAAGCAGAAGAAAGAATGAAGAAAAATTAAGATTACGATTTAATTTTTGTTTTGGAATTTAGCATATTTAATTGAAAAGTATTAAGTATCGTTTTATGAATTAATATAAAAGATTTTGATTAAAGGAGATCAATATAATTGGTCGAGGTGCTCGAGGAATGACCAACCAAAGAAATATATTTGAGATATGGCGTTAAGTTAGGATTGAAGAACAAATGATTGTGAGATGAGGATATTTGAGATCGTTGAATTCAAGCAGAAGAAAGAATGAAGAAAATTTAAGATTAGGATTTAATTTTTATTTTGGAATTTATCATATGTAATTGGAGAGTATTAAGTATCTTTTTATGCATTAATATAAACAATTGAAGATGTTGATTCGAGGAGATCAATATAATTGGTAGAGGTGCTCGAGGTATGAGCAACCAAGAAAATATATTTGAGATATGTCGTTAAGTTGGAAAAGTTTATACAAATTTTTGAATTAGTTGTGGGTAGATGAGGCTCCCAATTGTGGGTAGAAATACAAACCTGTTGAATTTAACTAATTTCAAATTCTTGAATTAGTTGTGGGTAGAAATACTCGCTTCCGGGACTAAAGCTTATTGATCAATTTGTTACTCGGACAATCGTTGTTGAGCTCTCAGTTCAATTCTCCTTTGCCTTTTTTTATTGTTTTTTTCTTGTTGAGGAAGCTTCAACATTGTGCATTTTTGGTGCAAAAGGCTCAATTAGGATTAATATATTCAAAAGCACCAACAAATNACTCTTATAAAAGTCTATGGGAGGAGTTTCTGAGGGGTTACGAAAATTCGAAACTTGGGGGAGGCTCTGCCAGAATTTCTTCTCGATTGGGAACTTCTGGACTTAGCTTTTGAGAGTTTTCTGGCTTTATTTTGTTGTTTGAAAGAAGTTCCGGCAAGGTACTTTCTCTACTTCTCTGTTCTCTCCTTTGCTCGATAGGGAATGCATGCATGCGAGGGTTTAGTTGTTTGGCTGGTACATCATGTTGAGGTTGCTCTTTAGCTGTCAAGTCTTTAATGTTTCTTTTGGCTTTAGTTTAAATGTTGCATACTATTGGACCTTTTTTAAATACTCTATGATATTTAGCTGGAAATTTAGGCTCACGAAAGACACGATTCAATTCTTATGCATGTGCAAACTTCTTCCTTATGTTCTTATCACATCTTTACCTGTATGTTGAAGTTTGAGGGTTGTTTTAGTCTTGTGGGCTGCGGTTTTCCTTGTTGAACTGATTTAATGTTAAGGCTTCTAAAATTTTACTTTGGGGGAACAAAGGTCTTGTTTGGTTTTGCTCCCTGTTGCTGCCTTCTCTGTTTGAAATACATGTGCAACTAAAATCTGTTTTTTTTCTAAGGCCTTGTGGAATTGGTTTTGGGGGCCTGGTTATACTCTCTGTCACAGCCTCCCTGTTTGAAATGCATGTTGAATGAAAAATTTGTTTTTTAAGCTTTTTGGAGTTTGTTTTTGGGGGCTCGATTCTGCTCTCCTGCTATTTGAAATATGAATGCATGATTTCACTTTTGTTTTGAGGTTTTTGGAGAGGTTTGTGTTGGGGCTGGTGACTTCCCCTTTGCTGCTCCTACCCGAAAGCACCTATTTATGTTGCTTGTCCCTTTGTGTTGGGGTTGGTGGCTTCCCCTTTGCTGCTCCTACCCGAGAGCACCTGTTTATGCTGTTGTCCTTTGTGTTGGGGCTGGTGGCTTCCCCTTCGCTGCTCCTATCTGAGGGCATCTGTTTGTGCCTTTGTCCCTTTGTTTGTTCTACTGTTCTTACCCGAGGTCAACAATGTGGGCTTCCTCGTGTTTGTTTTAGTGGTGTTTTGCTGTTCCCACTTGGAGTCTACACTTTGGAAACCAGGTTTGAATTGTTTGTTCTGCTGTCCCTGACAGTGAGCCTGTTGGATATTTGCTTGAGCTTGGTTTGTCCTCTTGGCTGTCCCTGCCCGTGAGCCTGTTGGATGTTTATTTGGGCTTGGTTTGCCCTCTTTGCTGTCCCTGCCTCTGAGCCTGTTGGATGTTTGTTTGGGCTCGGTTTGCCCTCTTTGCTGTCCCTTGCTGTGAGCACTTGCTTGGTTTTACTTGTGTTGTGTTGTGTCTACACCTCATTGGAGCTGTTGGTTTGAAACGGAATTGAGGGCTTTTCATCTTTGTGAATTGGAGTATTTTAATCTTTATGTTTGGAAGAATTCAGATGCTCATTTTCTATGAACGATCCATTAAATGTTCGGAGATTATTCAAGGCCTAGTTGGTCAGGCTGAATTGATCGCAATGAAAAGGAAAAGAGAGGAGATATGAGAATTTCTTTTGGTATTCGAGGAAAGTTTAGTTGCGACTTGGAACCTTCTGAATTGTGCCTTCCGAGGATGTTTCTGGCTAGCATTGGCAAGTGTGCCCCATCTCATTACTCATTCGAGGAATCTCATCGGGTGAATGTTTGAGGCTAACCCTCTTACCGCTTTGGCTTTTCGTTCCTAAACTGGTTTTGGAGGTGGGTTATAGTTTTCTTTTTTTTATTTTTATTTCTTTCTTTTCAGCTCACTTTCCTTGCTTCTTGGTTTGTGTTTTAGGCACTTATGTCTGAAACATAAGTGCGCATATATAGCTGCGGCTATACATGAAACCATTAAGCTAGGTCGTAAGTTGGATGGTCTTTTTGGGGTTTTATGCCTTGATGATAAAAACATTCGATGGTAGAGCGAAATAATATTTCATCCTACGACATTGGAACCCAATTTCGGGAAATGGTGAAACATAGGATGACAATATTATTCATCGACATCAGACTAGTAGGACACCCTTGTTTTCTTAGGGTTTTGGTGGTCCTAGCCCGAGGGTGCGATCGATTTGTAGACAATCATATTTTATAAAAAATGATAAGAACAAATACGCTATTTACAAAAGTATTTTGCCTACAAAAATAGATATTACTTTCTCTTATATGCATGGAACTTATATGCATGCCAAAATATAAATTTTAAGTAATATAATTCAATTGTCCACTTGTCAATTGTCGGTATTGGACTAACGAGTACCCTCCTAAGTTGGTATTGTAGGAAACTTTTCTTGTTGAATGTCGGGCTCTATACATACGGGTGATCGATAGTTGCTTTCGGAGTTCCTCGAGAATACCTAAATCTGAGCCTAACCCGACCCGAATGCTTACGACTTTCTTTCTTTTCTCGGATTTTTCGTGTGTTTTCTACGGTTTTATTGGGATCTTTGTAAATCATTCGTGATTTTCTCTAGATTTTTCTCGTATTTTCGATGGTTTTCTTTGAGTTACCGTGAGTCATTTGTTTCTTTTCTCGAGTTTTTTTTTTCAGGTGATGTTCGCTATTTATTCTTGTTTATATAAATTCCTGCTTACACATTTCTTAAATTCTTTTCATTATACTCGTTTACTTGTACCTGCGACACCGACCTCATTTACGGGAGCCGCCTACCTGTCAGGTATACAAATTTTTTTTATATTTACAGCCTTTCACTTTCTTCACTGCACACTTTACTGCATATATATACAATTCATGCTTGCGATGCTACTGTTTATTGTTTACTGCGTTTCGTAGCATGTTTCCTTTTTATTAATCATGTTGCTTCCTTAAATTTGCAGGGAACTTTTAGGATAGAGGACAGTAAGACACTCGGTTTAAGAGATACCCTATAGTGAGCCACTGACCCAATAACTGCATATTTATACACACCACAACCCCGAACCTATAATCGATATGTTGAGGAACTTAGAGTAGTTTTTTTTTGCCAAGAAGCGAAGCGTGGAAGCAAGCGGACTGATAGCGTCGATCGAGACTACGACAACGAGGTGTAGGACGTCTCTTCAGAGTTAAGGTCCAATCGTAGGATAGTTGAGAAGTCACCAGGGTTCCCCCTGGATCTGTGACATCTCCTACCTTTCACTCCATTGACTCATGAAAATAATTGTTCCTATTTTGAGCTCTTCTCATTTGATTTCCTCATAGTTAACCTTGGAAACTTAAACTTTGAAATCTTGAAGACAAAACCACAGATCTTAATCGAGAGTCTTCTTAAGTAATTTTGGTCATTTAAGATGTAATTAACTATAGGAGCTTGCCTCTATAGAGAGTTTAAAAACCCAACTTAATATAAACCCTATTTAATCTCCTGTATTAAATAGAAGAACTTGTCGGTTTATAAAAAAGGGTTTCGCAGACCAAACGAACGTCACAAATCTTTTAGTTGAAGTAGTTAAGCCTACAAACGAGTTATATGCATATCTTTTGGGATAGTGTACTACTTGTGCTATCGCGCTCAACCATCTAAACTATCAAATGTGTGAGATCTATTCGGTCTCACTTTTCAAAAATTAAAACATTATTTTCTAAAATTATAATCATATATATATGCTAAATTAAATTTAAATGATTTTTCAAAAATAAACGGCTGACACACCCTGATGTTCATCTTGTAGAGCTCGTCTCTCTGTTAGGATGTTTTGATGGTAGATTCCTGTATTGAAATCCACTGATCATGCCCTGATGCTCAAAAGATAGAGTTTAACTTTCTATTAGGATCTTTTGGTGGTAGATTTCTGGATTGAGATCCATTGGTCATACCCCGATGTTCATCATACAAAGATTACTTTTTTGTTGAGACCATTCGGCAGTAGATTCTTGGATTGTGATTCAACGATCATACACTGATGTTTACCAGATAGAGTTTACTTTTATGTTGGGACCTTTCAATGGTGAATTCCTGGATTAAGATCTAATGGTCATACCCTGATGCCCACCAGACAAAGATTACCTTCTATTCAGAACTTTCGACGGTAGACTCTTAGGTTGAGATTCAAAGGCNGGAACTTATATGCATGCCAAAATATAAATTTTAAGTAATATAATTCAATTGTCCACTTGTCAATTGTCGGTACTGGACTAAGGAGTACCCTCCTAAGTTGGTATTGTAGGAAACTTTTCTTGTTAAATGTCGGGCTCTATACATACGGGTGATCGATAGTTGCCTTCGGAGTCCCTCGAGAATACCTAAATCTGAGCCTAACCCGACCCGAATGCTTACGACTTTCTTTCTTTTCTCGGATTTTTCGTGTGTTTTCTACGGTTTTATTGGGATCTTTGTAAATCATTCGTGATTTTCTCTAGATTTTTCTCGTATTTTCGATGGTTTTCTTTGAGTTACCGTGAGTCATTTGTTTCTTTTCTCGTGTTTTTTTTTCAGGTGATGTTCGCTATTTATTCTTGTTTATATAAATTCCTTACACATTTCTTAAATTCTTTTCATTATACTCGTTTACTTGTTCCTGCGACACCGACCTCATTTACGGGAGCCGCCTACCCGTCAGGTATACAGATTTGTTTTATATTTACAGCCTTTCACTTTCTTCACTACACACTTTACTGCATATATATACAGTTCATGCTTGCGATGCTACTGTTTATTGTTTACTGCGTTTCGTAGCATGTTTCCTTTTTATTAATCATGTTGCTTCCTTAAATTTGCAGGGACCTTTTAAGATAGAGGATAGTAAGACACTCGGTTTAGGAGATACCCTATAGTGAGCCACTGACCCAATAACTGCATATTTATACACACCACAACCCCGAACCTATAATCGATATATAATTAACTATAGGAGCTTGCCTCTATAGAGAGTTTAAGAACCCAACTTAATATAAACCCTATTTATTCTCCTGTATTAAATAGGAGAACTTGTCGGTTTATAAAAAAGGGTTTCGCAGACCAAACGAACGTCACAAATCTTTTAGTTTAAGTAGTTAAGCCTACAAACAAGTTATATGCATATCTTTCGGGATAGTGTACTACTTGTGCTATCGCGCTCAACCATCTAAACTATCAAATGTGTGAGATCTATTCGGTCTCACTTTTCAAAAATTAAAACATTATTTTCTAAAATTATAATCATATATATATGCTAAATTAAATTTAAATGATTTTTAAAAATAAACGGCTGACACACACCCTGATGTTCATCTTGTAGAGCTCGTCTCTCTGTTAGGACGTTTTGATGGTAGATTCTTGTATTGAAATCCACTGATCATGCCCTGATGCTCAAAAGATAGAGTTTAACTTTCTATTGGGATTTTTTGGTGGTAGATTTCTGGATTGAGATCCATTGGTCATACCCCGATGTTCATCATACAGAGATTACTTTTTTGTTGAGACCATTCGGCGGTAGATTCCTGGATTGTGATTCAACGATCATACACTGATGTTTACCAGATAGAGTTTACTTTTATGTTGGGACCTTTCAATGGTGAATTCCTGGATTAAGATCTAATGGTCATACCATGATGCCCACCAGACAAAGATTACCTTCTATTCAGAACTTTCGACGGTAAACTCTTAGGTTGAGATTCAAAGGCCATTTCCTAACGCTCATTAGATAAAAATTACTTTTGTGTTGGGACCTTTCGCCGGTAGACCCTTAGGTTGAGATTGATAGGTTATACTCCGATGCTCACTAGATAGAGATTACTCAAATTTATGAGTGATTATGATAAATAAAAGCAATTTATTTTTTCATTTATTGTTTAACAACAATTTTCTTAGGTACTACCATATCAAAAAAATGACAAGCCAAAGATGGAAAGAAACCTTCCCTAATGGAGTCGCTCATCATCTTCAAATTTTTTTAACGCTGCTATCATAACAAAAAGTTGACTGGCCAAAGATGAAAAGAGAAAAATTCTCTAGTGGATTCACCAGAGATCTGTGTTACGGCGCGCAACAAATTTTTTATATTCTTCAAATTTTTTCTTATCATTGCTACTAGTAGCAAAAAGTTGACTTGCTAAAGATGGAAAGAGAAACTTTTCCCATTGAAGTTGCTAGAAATCTGTGCAATGGAGCGCAGTAGATTTTTCATCATTTTTTTGATGTTATTATTTTAGCAAAGAGATAACTAGCCAAATATAGAAAGAACTTCTGCAGCGAAGTCGCCAGAAATCTGTGCGATGGAGCACGACAAATCTTTTATCATTTTTTTTAACGTAGGTACTATAACGAAGAGATAACTAGCTAAAGATGGAAAAGAAAACCCTCTCTAGCGGAGTCACCAGAAATCTATGCGATAGAGCGCGCTAGATCGTTTATCATNAATCTTTTATCATTTTTTTTAACGTAGGTACTATAACGAAGAGATAACTAGCTAAAGATGGAAAAGAAAACCTTCTCTAGCGGAGTCACCAGAAATCTATGCGATAGAGCGCGCCAGATCGTTTATCATTTTTTTAACGCTGCTACTATAGCAAAGAGATAAGTAGCCAAAGTTGGAAAGAGAAACCCTCTCCAACAGAGTCGTCAGAAATCTGCGCAATGGAGCACAACAAATATTTAATTATTTCTTTAATGCTGCTACTGTAGCGAAGAGATAACTAGCCAAAAATGAGTAAAGAAACCTTCTCCTGTAAAGTCGCCAGAAATTTGTGCACGGAGCATAGTAAATCTCTTAACATATTTTTAACACTACCATTATAACAAAAAAGGACTAGCTAAAGATGGAAAGAGAAACCTTCTCCAGTGGAGTCACTGGAAATCTACGGGCTCTTAAAGTTTGATAAGCCCCGAACTCTCGTCGAGAGCTTAATGGTATTTTTAGTTATGGGTTGAATTTTCAGATGACAGATGAGATAGTAGATAAGACACTACTCAGATATTTCACCCTTATTTTATGGGAATTTTATGAACTGGGTTCGAGATTTCCCATAGACGCAAACCCCTCTGGTTAATTATCTCTCTCGATAATGGGGGGAGCGCTTTTAATTAAGGCTAGTCATGTGCTTTTAATTAAAGCTAGTCATTAGGTGTCAAGTATTCAGACTTAGAATATAGTGACAACAAGTTTAAATTTTAAAATTATAAAAATTATCACCATGAGCTCAAAGCAGATAGTGTGGAAAATGATGAAGAACTCGTTCAAGGTCACATAGTTCTACATTCTGGGTTATCACGTACACTGGTTTACTTAGTCAGCGGAGGCAGTCAACCTGACTTGACAAAAGAATCCGTTTCGGTAGCTATGGGTTGCTTCATTCAAGAGAACCTTATAAACCTGGGGTGGATTTTTGTCTAAGGGGACCAATTTAAGTCGACCTTAGCTTACAGAGGGTTTTCTGCCGATCAAATATATCTTATGATTTAATACTTAAAATGAGAGACTGTCGTTGGAGAACATACTGGCTACAGACGTGGCCGTAATATAATATTGTTATTTAGCGACAAACCCCTCAGCTATAGGGCTTTAGTCGTAACTGCTTATTTGTGATGTCATTTGGTGGCTAAACAGCGTAGACAGAGAACTATGATCACGTCCTTACTAACATAAGATAATTTTGAAGTAAGTATATTTGATATGACATTGGCTTTTTGTGAGCTTNTATCACCATGAGCTCAAAGCAGATAGTGTGGAAAATGATGAAGAACTCGTTCAAGGTCACATAGTTCTACATCCTGGGTTATCACGTACACTGGTTTACTTAGTCAGCGGAGGCAGTCGACCTAACTTGACAAAAGAATCCGTTTCGGTAGCTATGAGTTGCTTCATTCAAGAGAACCTTATAAACCTGGGGTGAATTTTTGTCTAAGGGGACCAATTTAAGTCGACCTTAGCTTACAGAGGGTTTTCTGCCGATCAAATATATCTTATGATTTAATACTTAAAATGAGAGACTGTCGTTGGAGCCCATACGGGCTACAGACGTGACCGTAATATAATATTATTATTTAGCGACAAACCCCTCAGCTATAGGGCTTTATTCGTAATTGCTTATTTGTGATGTCATTTGGTGGCTAAACAGCGTAGACAGAGAACTCTGATCACGTCCTTACTAACATAAGATAATTTTGAAGTATATTTGATATGACATTGGCTTTTTGTGGGCTCCAGTTGGCATTAAATTTGTTCATCTTGAAAAATGGTTGCGGTTGACAAATCGATTTTTTCTTTAAAGGTTAGGCGACATAAATTTTCATTTAAATATTATTTTTTTTTATGGTTTAAAATATTTTAATTTTATAAACGAACCCTTTCACTTGAAATTCACANTTGCGGTTGACAAATCGATTTTTTCTTTAAAGGTTAGGCGACATAAATTTTCATTTAAATATTATTTTTTTTATGGTTTAAAATATTTTAATTTTATAAACGAACCCTTTCACTTGAAATTCACGATTAAAATGACCATCATCGGGGTTGACTATTTTTGAACCCTGTCTACTCTGTCTCACTCACAGAGAATCAGGTTTATAATATATATTATTTGAGCCTTAGAAAAGGACTTTAAGATTTGATTTTTTTAATAGATCCCTCTAGTTGAGATTCACAAGCAATATGTCAATCATCGTGGAATTATTATCTTTGAACCCTGTCGACTCAGTCTCACTCACAAAGGATCAGATTCATGATTTATATTATTATTTGAGTTTTAAAAGTGGACTTTGAGATTGATTTCTAAAATTAGATCCTTCTGGTTGAGATTCACTATCAACACGACCGTCATCGGGGATTGATGTCTTTGAAAACTGTCAACTCTGTCCCACTCACAGGATCCTGTTGACTCTGTTCAGCTCATGGGACCAGGTTCATGATTTATTCCNATTTGAGCCTTAGAAAAGGACTTTAAGATTTGATTTTTTTAATAGATCCCTCTAGTTGAGATTCACAAGCAAAATGTCAATCATCGTGGAATTATTATCTTTGAACCCTGTCGACTCAGTCTTACTCACAAAGGATCAGATTCATGATTTATATTATTATTTGAGTTTTAAAAGTGGACTTTGAGATTGATTTCTAAAATTAGATCCTTCTGGTTGAGATTCACTATCAACACGACCGTCATCGGGGATTGATGTCTTTGAAAACTGTCAACTCTGTCCCACTCACAGGATCCTGTTGACTCTGTTCGGCTCATGGGACCAGATTCATGATTTATACTATTATTTGAGTTTTAAAATGGATTATGAGATTGGATTTTTGAAAAGAGATCCCTCCGGTTGAGATTTACCAATCAACACTGCCATCATCGGGGATTGATTGTTTAAACATCGGGAAGATCATTAGTCCTGTCAACTTCAGTCTTTGTAAGGAGGAGGATCAAACTGACTCCGTGGGGGTTCAATCTTGTCTACTCCATTCTTTGTAGGAAGGATTAGATTGGCTTAGCTGGGGCTCAATTTTGCCGACTCTATTACATGCATGGAGGCAGATTAGATTGGCTCAGCGAGGGCTCAATCTTATCAACTGCATTCCCTATAGGAAGGATGATTGGAATGACCAAATTATGAAACTTACAACCTCGCCCTATGGGAAAAGCGACCCACTCAAGTGCGTGCATAATTACATAGATTTAAATTTGATAATTGAAAATTAGATTTTTGCAAAGCTTTGGATCACATCAAGTCTTTCGAGACAAATTTATTTTTAGCTCAAGCATGTTTTCGACCTTCGAAAAATTCTCAGACGATTAAATTTAAGAACTTAGGGTTATTGCCGGAGCACATGTGGGTATTTCATATTTGTTAGTTTTGACTGCCTTTTAGAGGGTTTTATTGTCATTCGCATGGGCATATTATCTTTGAGATGAGTGCAAATATTTTTTACTTTAAGCTTTTAGTTTCGGCTTATGTCCGCTTGTATATTTAGGATTGCAAATCCGGTGGCGATGAAAATGATTTAGGCTTTGATTGTATATTTGGAATTTTACATCTCCCTCATGCTTAGCTCTCATTTGAGTGTTTATTGTGGACCACTCACAGGTTTTATTTGAGTTCGTTGATGAGTCGTTGAGTCCTCTTTGAGTTGTGCAAGTTTTATTTATATTTAATTTAGTTTCCGGTTATAACTGACATAACACTTCGGCAGTTTCTTTGTATCATCTCTGTTTATGGGGCTGCATCGGAAAAGTAAGACCTTTCTACCACGTTTAAAAAAGTGTACAGAGTATTTTTCGACAATGTGGCCTGGGGTTCTTCAAAACCCGCCACGCTTAAGAAAGCGTACACGAGGCTTCGTGTACCTGCACAAAAATAATAATAATGCACACACACACACACACGGAGCGTCGCATTGATATGACGCAAACGGGTCTTTAACCCACCACGCTTAAGAAAGCATGCATGAGGCTTATGATCCCTGCAAATACAAACGCATAAAGCAAAGTTTCCCAGCCAACGATGAGTACTTAAGTTTATATGATCTTGAAAAATTATTCATTTGCAGATTCAGCTTTTTTTTTTTCCTCCATTTCCATAGATCTTTCAAGTTAGCTCTCCATTGAGACCAAGGATGCCAAAATTCATGGCTGTTCTGACTGTTCTTTTAGTNATCATCGGGGATTGATTGTTTAAACATCGGGAAGATCATTAGTCCTGTCAACTTCAGTCTTTGTAAGGAGGATCAAACTGACTCCGTGGGGGTTCAATCTTGTCTACTCCCTTCTCTGTAGGAAGGATTAGATTGGCTTAGCTGGGGCTCAATTTTGCAGACTCCATTACATGCATGGAGGCAGATTAGATTGGCTCAGCGAGGGCTCAATCTTATCAACTGCATTCCCTATAGGAAGGATGATTGGAATGACCAAATTATGAAACTTACAACCTCGCCCTATGGGAAAAGCGACCCACTCAAGTGCGTGCATAATTACATAGATTTAAATTTGATAATTGAAAATTAGATTTTTGCAAAGCTTTGGATCACATCAAGTCTTTCTAGACAAATTTATTTTTAGCTCAAGCATGTTTTCGACCTTCGAAACATTCTCAGACGATTAAATTTAAGAACTTAGGGTTATTGCCGGAGCACATGTGGGTATTTCATATTTGTTAGTTTTGACTGCCTTTTAGAGGGTTTTATTGTCATTCACATGGGCATATTATCTTTGAGATGAGTGCAAATATTTTTAACTTTAAGCTTTTAGTTTCAGCTTATGTCCGCTTGTATATTTAGGATTGCAAATCCGGTGGCGATGAAAATGATCTAGGCTTTGATTGTATATTTGGAATTATACATCTCCCTCCCTCATGCTTAGCTCTCATTTGAGTGTTTATTATGGACCACTCACAGGTTTTATTTGAGCTCGTTGATGAGTCGTTGAGTCCTCTTTGAGTTGTGCAAGTTTTATTTATATTTAATTTAGTTTCCGGTTATAACTGACATTCACACAAAAACCCGGCAGCACTTCGGCAGTCTTCTTGTATCATCTCTGTTTATGGGGCTGCATCGGAAAAGTAAGACTTTTCTACCACGTTTAAAAAAGTGTACATAGTATTTTTCGACAATGTGGCCTGGGGTTCTTCAAAATCCGCCACGCTTAAGAAAGCGTACACGAGGCTTCGTGTACATGCACAAAAATAATAATAATGCACACACACACACGGAGCGTCGCATTGATATGACGCAAACGGGTCTTTAACCCACCACGCTTAAGAAAGCATGCATGAGGCTTATGATCCCTGCAAATACAAACGCATAAAGCAAAGTTTCCCAGCCAACGATGAGTACTTAAGTTTATATGATCTTGAAAAATTATTCATTTGCAGATTCAGCTTTTTTTTTTCCTCCACTTCCATAGATCTTTCAAGTTAGCTCTCCATTGAGACCAAGGATGCCAAAATTCATGGCTGTTTTGACTGTTCTTTTAGCTTCATTCTGATTTGACTTAGACACTAGAGGATTCTTTCCTCTCTTGAAAGAGTGAGCAACCCCATCAATAACACGCAAGTCATTGCTGTATCTCATTTTCTTGGTTGTAGCTTGCAGTTTGTCCGGAAGACAAAAATCATCCTCGTTTCAAGTCTGCACAGCAGCTTTTACTACCTCCATGTGATATACTACCACTTTTTTTTATTTACCAGAAATATATGAATAAATCAAATGTAATCACTTTAACCCTCAGAACTTGTCCAAACATTTCCCTCAACCTGATCATTCGTTCTGATGTAAAATGGTGCCCGACACCATGGGAAAACAATTATCTGGGCAACTTGAGATAGCGTGAGAGGTAGGCTGGAGGGGACTGTAGCAGCTGGTGAGAGATGCAGAGAGGAGGAGCTGCTGGTGAAGGCTAGAATGTAGATCGTGGGCTGGGTGAGGGGCTCTTGGATAGACGGGGTAGGTCTCTGCCGCGTGGAGTTTGAGTAGGACAGAAGCAAGTGACCGACATAGCTAAACCAGGAGGGAGAGAGGGAATGGGCTACCGGCGGGAGCTTTGTCGGAGCTGGGACCTCCGGTTGAGCTGCCGGAGGCGAAGCTGGGTCGACAGTGGTGAAGTAGCGACGAAGGAGAGCTGAGAGCTGCGTCGCGTGACTCAATGGAGAAGGTGGTGAAGAGAGGTACTAGAGGCTGGAAAGGAAGAGAAGGATCGTGTAAGAACCGGGAGAGCTGTGTATATAGCATTAGCCTGATAGGTTTTAATTCAGATATATTTTATTATTATTATTTTTTACACATGGTATAATTCTGATTGGCTAAGGTGGGCGGCAGAGGCATATGGCAGCATTGGCGGTGGCTTGCAAGGAAAGGTGCTGGAAGGCTTTTCATATTATTATTATTTTAATTTATTTATGATTTTAAATGCTTCGATTTATGTGCCGCTCTTTTGCCCATAAAGACCCAACAATATGAGCGTCGATGTTCCGGACCCGCTTGCATGGTCTATTTTGCGATCTGGGTCATTTGAGCAACTTCGGTGATGGTTGATATGATTCAAANCGCTCTTTTGCCCATAAAGACCCAACAATATGAGCGTCGATGTTCCGGACCCGCTTGCATGGTCTATTTTGCTGATTCAACTTTGTTTCATGCATGTTGCACTAGCATTTCGCCGTTTTTCCCGTGATCACTCCTTTCGGTCATGAAAAACTTCTTGGTTAATCTCGATGTTCTGAACGCAATGACAGTATTATTATTATTATTTTTTTACTTTGCTTGGGATGAATTTAAAGCATGCTCGAGACATTCCGAAATTAATCTTGAAGTGTCGCATTGTTCGTTTGTTGCTCTCAACATCTCCGATCGACTTGTCTTTTAGAGTATCTANACTCCTTTCGGTCATGAAAAACTTCTTGGTTAATCTCGATGTTCTGAACGCAATGACAGTATTATTATTATTTTTTTTTTTACTTTGCTTGGGATGAATTTAATGCATGCTCGAGACATTCCGAAATTAATCTTGAAGTGTCACGTTGTTCGTTTGTTGCTCTCAACATCTCCGATCGACTTGTCTTTTAGAGTATCTGTGAGGGTCAATAATATAATGTTTCTAATCATTAAAAACATTTTAAATAAGATTTAAGTAAAAGAATAATACAAAATAAAAGATGAGAATACCCTAAAACTAGAAAATTCGCTAGAGAGCTCTGCTTGGTTGCTAAATGAAATCAAGGCAGGAAGAAAATTAAATATTTGTTAGAATTTTGTAGCTAAATAACAATTTCTACTTATTTATTTTTCTTTTCTTGTCCCTCGTTTAGGTAATTTCGGAATAATGCCAAAATGTCAAACTATAAATATAGTTAAAAATGATGCTATTTGAAGATAGAAAGTTCATCATGGTACAAAGTCCTACTAGAAAGGGTCATTGAATGAATCTATGTACCTTGGGAGAAAAAGGTGAATGACATGATTATAGTTGACAAGCTTTTTTGCTATCATTATTGTTCAANGTCAAACTATAAATATAGTTAAAAATGATGCTATTTGAAGATAGAAAGTTCATCATGGTACAAAGTCCTACTGGAAAGGGTCATTGAATGAATCTATGTACCTTGGGAGAAAAAGCTGAATGACATGATTATTGTTGACAAGCTTTTTTGCTATCATTATTGTTCATNCAGGAAGAAAATTAAATATTTGTTAGAATTTTGTAGCTAAATAACAATTTCTATTTATTTATTTTTCTTTTCTTTTCCTTCGTTTAGGTAATTTCGGAATAATGCCAAAATGTCAAACTATAAATATAGTTAAAAATGATGCTATTTGAAGATAGAAAGTTCATCATGGTACAAAGTCCTACTAGAAAGGGTCATTGAATGAATCTATGTACCTTGGGAGAAAAAG
>JXCR01056826.1:46591-81937 GCA_002079205.1 Phalaenopsis hybrid cultivar | reverse complement strand
TTTTCTATATATATATATATATATATATATATATATATATATATATATATATATATATATATATATATATATATATATATATATTTCCATAAATAAATTATTTATTGTTGAATGGTTTGTAATGTTATTGTTGGAAGACTATTGATGGATAGATATCCACACTTTTATTGAACTCCTTGCACCACTCATTTAGATTTAATAATGAAAGGTATCCTTAAGGTTCAAGGACTACGAAAATAATTTGAGAATGCGAAGGTGATACTTAATTTCATTTATTCAAGGCTTTGATTGCTTTACTTAATTAGATTGCAAATCAAAGTTAACTTGTCAAACATGCCAAGGCTCAATTTGGTACTACTTTTTTGGCATTATAATATTTTCATTAGTAGTAAATGCCCAAAAAGAAAAAAATGAAGAAAAAAGAAATTACAAGTGATGAGTTTATGTTGCGCCTTCTTTGAAAGAGGCTTTGGCAAACCAAGAACAACCAACCATCTTCAGACTATCTTTTCGAAATATAGTAGCATATGCACTCCAAGTTTGTGGCCCTTTTTCCAAGATCCTTGGATTAGTTAATGGAAAATAAAAATCCTTTGATGGGTTTTATATATGAATTTATGGATATAGTAAAAAAACCAATGTTTGTTTTACCAAGAGTGATAAGTACAAGCATATTTTTAAAATTATTGATCGAAGATTGACTTTTGCTTGTTGTTGTACATTTTTAAATTATGAATATTTTCTGTGATTCTTATATTCTAAAATACAAGAAAATAATTGATGGATTATATGCATGCATTTTAAGTTGACTATGAATCTCAATGAGTTTGATAAAATTGATAGTGAGTTACTGTATACATTATGGATGAATAACTTTTTTGTGTTCCTATACCTGTAAGACAGAATAATTGGGACACTAAATAATATAATTTTAGTAAAATTATGATTAGTATTTACTAATATTTTGATATTTAAATAATAATGAATGTTTTTAAATACTTCCAAGGGATTGGTGACTAGTGTACGGCCAAGGAGCTCCACATATGCAGAGTTTTGTGGTTAGAGTGCTTAGCTTAACCGTCAATTTATTTGGATGTGAACAAATTATATTATATGTGTAAGTACAAAATAACATTATGTATTGATTATTAGTATAATAATTATAATTTCTGATTTAAGAATTTAATTAATTTTAATTGTAGCTTCATGAAAAAAGAAGAAACAGTTCGGATTATAATTGCCTCAAAGGTTTAGTTTGTGAAGTATAATAGGGTTTTGATTCACATATACCATCATCTTTATGTTATTGATCTATTGATATAGCTGATGTTAATGAATGCTTACATTAAAAATAGATGATGAGGTAAATGAAGATAAATTTGTTTAATTATTAAAAAGATTTGACATGGAGTTCTATTGCAGATGCGATTGATGCTTATGAAATGGTTATAATATTCGAGAGTAATCTAAAAAACTTAGAAAAGAATTATTCACTTAGCTTTAGCATTATTTCATCTAAACATAAAATTTTGAGGATGGTGAAAAAGATTATGATTTAGGTGATAATGATGATATTGATGAAGGTTTTGGGGCTTTTTTATTTATGATGATGGTGATCATTGCTCGTAAAAATATTAAATTTAAAAAAAAGATATTTTGAATTTAAAAGGGTTGAAATGTTAACACTTTAACTTTAGCAAAACTTATATTTTTATTTTCATGTTGTTACAATGGTATGACAAGTATTTAAATATAAACTATTCATGAAGTTTAACAATGATATGAGATATGAGATTCTTTTGTTACATGGTATGTCAAGAATTCAAATTTATGATAATGTTGGACTTGAAAGCATATCATTTATCTTTATACTAGATTCATCAAGCTAATGTGCTATTGTGTAATGATGAACAAAAATATGATTGATATATGCGATTGCACTTGTTTGTTCATGACTTCACATGATTTTCAAATCAAACAGACTTATGATTACATTGCAAATGTCATCAAAATATTTGCTTTTTGTTTGAGTGGAAATTCCCATAGTTTGTTAGCTTATTGTGAAACTCATTGAACAAAGGAGCCATGGGTCCTAAGATCGAATAATTGCTTTCATTGTAGTTCTTATACAGTTAAATACCAGAGTTAAATATCTATGAGATGCAGATAAAAATAATAATAATAAAAAACTATGGGATGCAGACATGGCCGGTTCTTCATTTACCAAATTTCACTATTGAGTTTATTAAATCTTTTATGTAAATACTTTTCAAAGGTAACGCTTTCGTTGTGATTAAAATTTAAATCCATTTTAAAATCATCTTCCTTTAGTTTATAAAAACAATAAAGTTACAAACCTCAATTCTATCATCCATGGCAGTTGAAATCTGAGACATAATCCTGTAAGTTAGCACATAAATTTAATTTAATTATCTAATTTGGATGTGTTTTGAAACTTTACATGGACTTGAGTGAGGTCATTTTCCAAGTCATCTTTCTTTTTTTTAATCAGTTTAAATGGGCTATTGGAAATAAATTCTTTGAATGTTTCGAGGCTCATCTCAATAGAGACTCTCTACCTATCTCACCGGGCATTACACTCGATGTTCTTTAGAGAAATTTTACCCTTATATTGTTCAAATCTATTCTCAAAATCTGGATATGGGTTCAGTTTCTCTTTAAGGAAGTATTTGTTTTTCTTTCTTTTCCTAGCTCCATAGTGTTAATTACTTCATTTTTTATTGAAATGATCGCTGACAACTCTTTTTGTGTTCTTGAAATGCTTCAAACTTTTTTCTTTGGTGAACAAATGATGAATATTTGTCATAACATGTTTCTGATTTTAACTACCATATTCAAAGTGCTCACAAACACTGCCATTGCCTGGTCCCAGGCCCCTGATGTGAAAAGTAAAGGGTTGCATTTGTTCATAGTCATCTCAATTGGTGGTAACAGAACCATAACTAGATGAAAGCAATAACCTTTAGCGATCTGCAGATACATACTGACTTTTTCTAGCATTGTTTAGGCGGATGACTAATGTGGCTGCATTGCAAAAAATGGATATGGAGATCTTCTTATGAACAACACTACTCTGTTCTCCATGGAAATGATCACCTCTCCTGCCTCTTAAACTTGGCATCAAGGCCAGATTGAACATTTTCGAAAGGTGGAGGCTTTGAGATTTTTGTGATGCATATTACATGATAGAGTTGCTGCAATGCCGGGTATGGTGGAGAGTTGACCGTTAGTTTAGACTGTATGCTAAGAGGGGAGGGGTGTGGTATAGGGAGAAACTTTGCAGCTAGAACTTCATTCAATTTTTGCTAGAAAACATATTCAATAATGAAGTTATGATATTGGTGTAATTCAATCTACTTTTTCTTCGATGTAATATAGTACTTTGAATCGGCATATCATTTTATTGAAGAGAAAAGGCTCATAATGAAGATTGTAGAATAGTGTTGACATTAAAAATATATTAATATTCTATCAATGGTTTCAATTAATATTTAATTACACTTAACAAATTTTAAATTAAATTTTAATCCTTCAGCCTCCTGTAAATGTTTCCGAACAACCCATACTCAGTCCCCCTCACTGAAAATCATAACTGTTCGTGCGAGTCATTTTTTTTTTTTTGTTCAAAGTAAAAACTATGACAAACTCCATAACTGTGGGGGCCAGCCTCATTCGCACACCGGCTCAGTTCTAGACAACCGCAAGCATCCCTTTTTCTCCATGGTTCTGCCTCTGCTTCATTTTTTTCTCTTCAATTTTCACTCCACTTGATGAAGGAAAATTGCATAAGCCTAGCGCTCGCTGTTCATCTTCCTTGTGCGCGCACGACCCTAAAGCTGAAGTCCCTTGTCTCACATTTCTTCCTTCAGCGGCTCCTTCCACCAAACCATCTTCTGTCGAGCGATAGAGTTGCGATTAGAGCTTACAGAAAGGCGACAACAAATTCGCGGCATATAGAAGGGACTTCTGACTCACCCTGCGCCCGGGAAAGGCAACAACGGGATCGCAACACAGAGTCCTCTGNCATACTCAGTCCCCCTCACTGAAAATCATAACTGTTCGCGCGAGTCTTTTTTTTTTTTTGTTCAAAGTAAAAACTATGACAAACTCCATAACCGTGGGGGCCAGCCTCATTCGCACACCGGCTCGGTTCTAGACAACCGCAAGCATCCCTTTTTCTCCATGGTTCTGCCTCCGCTTCATTTTTTTCTCTTCAATTTTCACTCCACTTGATGAAAGAAAATTGCATAAGCCTAGCGCTCGCTGTTCATCTTCCTTGTGCGCGCACGACCCTAAAGCTGAAGTCCCTTGTCTCACATTTCTTCCTTCAGCGGCTCCTTCCACCAAACCATCTTCTGTCGAGCGATAGAGTTGCGATTAGAGCTTACAGAAAGGCGACAACAAATTCGTGGCATATAGAAGGGACTTCTGACACACCCTGCACCCGGGAAAGGCAACAACGGGATCGCAACACAGAGACCTCTATCTATCTCCTTTTTTGTCTACTCGACTCACGATACAGTCGTGCTCTAAGGCTACCAAGGAAAATCAACAAACAATCGCAGCGAAGATCTTCAAACACACGTCTTTCTCTCCTTATGTGCTTGCAAAGACAACGACGTAATTGCAAAGTACAGTGACCCGTCGTATCTTTTGAGATCGCGGGTTAAATGTGTCTTTTACTTCCCGACCGTAGTGTCTTAGGACACTGACCAACGATTATTTTGAGATAGCTGAGAAAATTGACACTCCTCTGTGCCCCCTAGTGGGAGTTTTGCGGGAAGTTGTCGAAATAAGGATTTTAATTTCTAACCAATCATTTTTTGCAGGTATATTGAAGGCCCGTCGCATCTTTTGAGATCGTGGGTTAAATTTTGCTTTTACTTATCAATCGTAGTGTCTTACAGTACTGACCTACAATTTTTTTGAGATAGCTGAGAAGATTAGCACTCTCTTGTTCCCTCTAACCAGTGTTGATGCGCCGAAATGATAATGTTAATTTGTAACCTAACATTTCTGTTGGTATATTGAAGACCAGTCACATCTTTTGAGATTGCTCGTTAAATGTTTTATTTAGCTCCCCAGCTATATTGTCTCACGACACTGACCAACGAGTTTTTTTAGACAGCTGAGAATGTTGACATTCTCCCGTTTTACTTGACGGTGGTTGACGTCGGGATGCTGCCAAAATTTATGGTGCTAAGCTTTAATATTCCAAAGTTTAAACTATTCACAAGTCCAATTTGAAACATGATAGCTACTGTTAAGCTTGCTTGGGTTAAACCTTAGGGGCTAACAAATTGAATTAAATATGAAATCTATAAATTGGAGGGGCTAAGCTTAAATTTAATGTGAAATATCATAAATTGGAGGGGATAAGCTTGTAAGCTTAACTAAAATATAAGTTATTATAAATTAGGAGGGCTTAGCCTAAATTGAATATGAAATGTCATAAATTGGGAGATTAAACTTAAATTGAATGTCAAATTCTGCGAATTGGGGGCTGAGCTTAACTTAAAGGTAGGGCTGTTAAAACGGCTCATTGTTCGCGAGCAGCTCATGTTCTGCTCGTTAAGAAGCTCGTGTTCGGTTCATTCGCTAAATTAACAAGCCGAATACTAATAAAAACTTGTTCGTTCGTGTTCGGCTTGTTTTGGCTCGAAATACTACTCATCAATTATATATATATATATGACATATATAATTACCCTATTTATGACATATATCAAGATTTCAAGTTTTAATATATATATACTAATCATTTGATGAGTAGTATTTTTAAAAAGTTTAATTGATTATATGGCTACAAAGATTTATAATCAATTAAAAGTATTAATTAAGAAAATAAAATAAAAATTATTAAATTAGTGTCAAATGATATTTTAATATAAACAATAATTTTTAAATCTTGACCCAACCCTTAACATCTTTTAGCTACGTGATTAGGGTTGTTAAAACGACTATTTGTTCGTGAACAACTTATGTTCAGCTCGCTAAACAAACGAGCCGAACACGACCACACTTTTTGAGCTTGAAATATAAACGAGCCAAACAGACTCAGCTCGTGTTCGGCTCATTTACACTCCTACTTAAAGGTTAAATATCATAAATAGGGGCTAAGTTTAAGACATCAATGTCATTTTTAAATGCTAAAATAAAGAATTAATATTTCGATCTCGTCATTGGATTCACAACACACTTACTAGCGAATATAAAACGCTCCTTTTTAAACCCTAAAATCATATATTTCTTTAAATATTCCAAGTTCTAAATGATAAAAAAATATTCATATTTAAACTTCAAAGTCAGCTCTTAAAGTCAAATGCAAGGATTTGAAATTTGTACACGTGCTTTTATGATATATGAATAACAATTTGACTACTCTCAAGCTATAAATATTTTAAGATATTTATGAGTCAACTATGCACAATCTCAAAAACTTGTATAACATAATTAAAAAATAAATAAATAAAAACCCGCTTGTGTTCTAACCAATGTATTGAATGCTTAAACACTAAGTTCAAGAATGCTATGTCCCATCCAATTGATCCAAGTCTACTCCTTGTGAGGACTGAAGTTGACAAGTCTAGTAGGCTTAATAACGTCTAAATCCTGNAGTTTGGCGGGAAGTTGTCGAAATAAGGATTTTAATTTCTAACCAATCATTTTTTGCAGGTATATTGAAGGCTCGTCGCATCTTTTGAGATCGCGGGTTAAATTTTGCTTTTACTTATCGATCGTAGTGTCTTACAGTATTGACTTACAATTTTTTTGAGATAGCTGAGAAGGTTAGCACTCTCTTGTTCCCTCTAACCGGTGTTGATGTGCCGAAATGATAATGTTAATTTGTAACCTAACATTTCTGTTGGTATATTGAAGACCAGTCACATCTTTTGAGATTGCTCGTTAAATGTTTTACTTAGCTCCCCAGCTATATTGTCTCACGACACTGACNAGTTTTGCGGGAAGTTGTCGAAATAAGGATTTTAATTTCTAACCAATCATTTTTTGCAGGTATATTGAAGGCCCGTCGCATCTTTTGAGATCGTGGGTTAAATTTTGCTTTTACTTATCAATCGTAGTGTCTTACAGTACTGACCTACAATTTTTTTGAGATAGCTGAGAAGATTAGCACTCTCTTGTTCCCTCTAACCAGTGTTGATGCGCCGAAATGATAATGTTAATTTGTAACCTAACATTTCTGTTGGTATATTGAAGACCAGTCACATCTTTTGAGATTGCTCGTTAAATGTTTTATTTAGCTCCCCAGCTACATTGTCTCACGACACTGACCAACGAGTTTTTTTAGACAGCTGAGAATGTTGACATTCTCCCGTTTTACTTGACGGTGGTTGACGTCGGGATGCTGCCGAAATTTATGGTGCTAAGCTTTAATATTCCAAAGTTTAAACTATTCACAAGTCCAATTTGAAACATGATAAGCTACTGTTAAGCTTGCTTGGGTTAAACCTTAGGGGCTAACAAATTGAATTAAATATGAAATCTATAAATTGGAGGGGCTAAGCTTAAATTTAATGTGAAATATCATAAATTGGAGGTGATAAGCTTGTAAGCTTAACTAAAATATAAGTTATTATAAATTAGGAGGGCTTAGCCTAAATTGAATATGAAATGTCATAAATTGGGAGATTAAACTTAAATTGAATGTCAAATTCTGCGAATTGGGGGCTGAGCTTAACTTAAAGGTAGGGCTGTTAAAACGGCTCATTGTTCGCGAGCAGCTCATGTTCTGCTCGTTAAGAAGCTCGTGTTCGGTTCATTCGCTAAATTAACAAGCCGAATACTAATAAAAACTTGTTCGTTCGTGTTCGGCTTGTTTTGGCTCGAAATACTACTCATCAATTATATATATATATATGACATATATAATTACCCTATTTATGACATATATCAAGATTTCAAGTTTTAATATATATATACTAATCATTTGATGAGTAGTATTTTTAAAAAGTTTAATTGATTATATGGCTACAAAGATTTATAATCAATTAAAAGTATTAATTAAGAAAATAAAATAAAAATTATTAAATTAGTGTCAAATGATATTTTAATATAAACAATAATTTTTAAATCTTGACCCAACCCTTAACATCTTTTAGCTACGTGATTAGGGTTGTTAAAACGACTATTTGTTCGTGAACAACTTATGTTCAGCTCGCTAAACAAACGAGCCGAACACGACCACACTTTTTGAGCTTGAAATATAAACGAGCCAAACAGACTCAGCTCGTGTTCGGCTCATTTACACTCCTACTTAAAGGTTAAATATCATAAATAGGGGCTAAGTTTAAGACATCAATGTCGTTTTTAAATGCTAAAATAAAGAATTAATATTTTGATCTCGCCATCGGATTCACAACACACTTACTAGCGAATATAAAATGTTCCTTTTTAAACTCTAAAATCATATATTTCTTTAAATATTCCAAGTTCTAAATGATAAAAAAATGTTCATATTTAAACTTCAAAGTCAGTTCTTAAAGTCAAATGCAAGGATTTGAAATTTGTACACGTGCTTTTATGATATATGAATAACAATTTGACTACTCTCAAGCTATAAATATTTTAAGATATTTATGAGTCAACTATGCACAATCTCAAAAACTTGTATAACATAATTAAAAATAAATAAATAAAAGCCCGCTTGTGTTCTAACCAATGTATTGAATGCTCAAACACTAAGTTCAAGAATGCTATGTCCCATCCAATTGATCCAAGTCTACTCCTTGTAAGGACTGATGTTGACAAGTCTAGTAGGCTTAATAACGTCTAAATCCTGAAAATAAGAATTTATAAGTCCATATCACTTTTTTCAATCCTCCTCTTTGTAAGGACAAGGGTCGACACGGCTTATACCCTAAAGTTTAATTTAATAATACTAAATGTTCCCCTCATTCAAATATAAATGTTTCAAATGCTTAATTTCCCGTTGATGGCCGTATTGATTTTCAAATTTAACATGAGGGGTTAATCTTTAATATAAAGATTTTTAAAATAAACAAATAATATGCAAGTAAAATTCAATCACTTAAATGCTAAAAGCAAAATCCATCCACCCTCCGCTATAGTTTGTTGAGGGTGATGAATTTTTGATTGACTTCAGTTCACAAAGAGTGAATGTCATATCAAATGCACCTCTATATTCACAACAAAAACAGTGATATGTGAGTAAGGACGTGATTGGAGTGTTCTGTTCTCGCGGATCTGCCACTAAATGACACTACAAAATAGCTGTTACAAATAAAAACCTTTGATGGGGTGGTTGCCGCCAAATAAAACCAGTATATTATGGTCAGGGTCAGCCCGTATGCTTCTCAATGACTTTCTACTCTTTGAGTTTTGAATTATAAGTATACAATTATTTAGCATAAGACCTTATGTTAGCTAAGGTCAACTTAAATTTGCTTCCTTAAACAAAATATCCATTCCATATCTACAAGGATCTCTTTAACGACGTAACCATGGTTGCTGACAAGAATTCTTCAGTAAAGTTAGGTCAAATACTTCCTCTAAGTAGATCAGGGACCATGACGATTCGATATGACGAAGACATTAAATCTTGATCGGGTTTAGTCTTCATTCCCCCACCATTCACTTTAAGTTTCAAGTGATAAATTGTACAATTTAAATCTTAAGTATACAGTTATTATATGTTAAATATTCAATACTCAATGACCATTCTTAATTGAAAGTATTCTCTCATTATTGGAAGGGGTAATTAACCTAAGTGCTTGCTCCTATGAGAAACCTTAAACCCCAGATAAAAAAATTCTCGCAAAATGAGGGCGAAATCTCTTGATGGTTTCTTATCTACAATCTAATTTGTTTTCTGAAAATTTAACACTCTAAATCTCTCTCAAAACAAAACTAAAACAAATGTACAGAGTTCATGGGGAGCGGTCATGAATTTTCGGAGCCCACAAATGGGAGATTTTATTGCCTTAAAAATAGGCGAAATCAATAAATTCTACATTCTTCTCGGTTGTCTTGAAATTTGACAATAGAAGCAATTGATTGTCCAAGACTTTTTAGGAGCCAAGTAAGAACATGATATTTAGAGTCTGTTTGGGGCAGCTGTAGCTTATTGAATAATCTGCTGATAAGCTTATTAAAAATAATCTGTTGATAAACTAGGTGTGATGACTATTATAAATTTTTATTTTTTTGGAAAGCCAGACTGCTGTCAGAAAGTTCCCACCGCATCTAGATAGGTGCGGTGTGAAAACGCTGTTTTCGGCTTTTTGAAAACGCATAAAACTGTCAAAACACAGTTTACCCAAACAGGTTAGGTGCGTTTTCAAAATGTCACCACACCAAATAAGCTGCCCCAAACGGTCCCTTAGAATCTTACCATTGTGAAAGCTTGATCGTGTCATTTCTTAATTAATGAGAAACATTAAGGTGATGACTAATAAACTTTGTTATGCGAAGCTGCAAGAATTCAAAAACCTCTTGATAACTTGAGATATTTCATACAATCAAATTTTATCGTGAAGGATTTTTTTTTTCTCATTAAGAGGACAGACAAAAGCCATGATACTGTAAGGGGTGAAACTGAGGGACTTGAGGAAAGACTAAAATAATGAAGACGCAAACTTAAGTATGATTGTTCATTTAAGGAGGATGAACGACAAGGTTGGGCATAGCTGTTGGCGAGCGTAGGATGTAAGAGTCAACTGTGAGGGATAAACCGCACATGTTAAGTGATTTGAAGATCGCATGCAATGTGAATNTCTTAATTGAAAGTATTCTCTCATTATTGGAAGGGGTAATTAACCTAAGTGCTTGCTCCTATGAGAAACCTTAAACCCCAGATAAAAAAATTCTCGCAAAATGAGGGTGAAATCTCTTGATGGTTTCTTATCTACAATCTAATTTGCCTTCTGAAAATTTAACACTCTAAATCTCTCTCAAAACAAAACTAAAACAAATGTACAGAGTTCATGGGGAGCGGTCATGAATTTTCGGAGCCCACAAATGGGAGATTTTATTGCCTTAAAAATACGCGAAATCAATAAATTCTACATTCTTCTCGGTTGTCTTGAAATTTGACAATAGAAGCAATTGATTGTCCAAGACTTTTTAGGAGCCAAGTAAGAACATGATATTTAGAGTCTGTTTAGGGCAGCTGTAGCTTATTGAATAATCTGCTGATAAGCTGATTAAAAATAATCTATTGATAAACTAGGTGTGATGACTATTATAAATTTTTATTTTTTTTTGGAAAGCCAGACTGCTGTCAGAAAGTTCCCACCGCATCTAGATAGTTGCGGTGTGAAAACGCTGTTTTCGGCATTTTGAAAACGCATAAAGCTGCCAAAACACAGTTTACCCAAACAGGTCAGATGCATTTTCAAAATGCCACCACACCAAATAAGCTGCCCCAAACGATCCCTTAGAATCTTGCCATTGTGAAAGCTTGATCGTGTCATTTCTTAATTAATGAGAAACATTAAGGTGATGACTAATAAACTTTGTTATGCGAAGCTGCAAGAATTCAAAAACCTCTTGATAACTTGAGATATTTCATACAATCAAATTTTATCGTGAAGGATTTTTTTTTTCTCATTAAGAGGACAGACAAAAGCCATGATACTGTAAGGGGTGAAACCGAGGGACTTGAGGAAAGACTAAAATAATGAAGACGCAAACTTAAGTATGATTGTCCATTTAAGGAGGATGAACGACAAGGTTGGGCATAGCTGTTGGCTAGCATAGGATGTAAGAGTCAACTGTGAGGGATAAACCGCACATGTTAAGTGATTTGAAGATCGCATGCAATGTGAATGCATTTAAGTTGGGGAGTTATATTATACAAAAATTCGTACCTTGGATGATTATAAGGTCACCATTCCTAATTTTGTGTACGATCAAGAGCAAGAGATTACAGGGAAATGTAATGAGGTGTTTGGCGTGACACAAAAGCAGGGCATTATAGTTGCGTTATGAGTGGTACGAAATTGAGCATGACAAGGTATGGTGTAAGTAGATGAAAGACAATGTGATGGTGCCATGAGCATGAAAAATGAATACAATGAGACTCTAGGGCATGACTAGAGCTTTTGATGGGTAGGTGGGTTAGAAATTTACAATGAGCTTTGATACTTCGTTTTGATTACAGATTCGATGATCTTATTGACTGAAGAACAATGTCTATTTATAGGCATGCAATAATACAATGAGACTCTAGGGCATGACTAGAGCTTGTGATGGGTAGGTGGGTTAGAAATTTACAATGAGCTTTGATACTTCGTTTTGATTACAGATTCGATGATCTTATTGACTGAAGAACAATGTCTATTTATAGGCATGCAATAATACAATGAGACTCTAGGGCATGACTAGAGCTTGTGATGGGTAGGTGGGTTAGAAATTTACAATGAGCTTTGATACTTCGTTTTGATTACAGATTCGATGATCTTATTGACTGAAGAACAATGTCTATTTATAGGCATGCAATAATACAATGAGACTCTAGGGCATGACTAGAGCTTGTGATGGGTAGGTGGGTTAGAAATTTACAATGAGCTTTGATACTTCGTTTTGATTACAGATTCGATGATCTTATTGACTGAAGAACAATGTCTATTTATAGGCATGCAATAATACAATGAGACTCTAGGGCATGACTAGAGCTTGTGATGGGTAGGTGGGTTAGAAATTTACAATGAGCTTTGATACTTCGTTTTGATTACAGATTCGATGATCTTATTGGCTGAAGAACAATGTCTATTTATAGGCATGCAATATGAAAACAAAGAAAAGAGAAAAAAAAAAAAGAGATTAAATATAATTAAGGTAATAATTGACAGAAAATAGAGGAGAGAATAGACATAATTAAGGTAGAATAAATATTTGTTCTTCTTAAATTATATACTCTTCCAATATTAAAATTTTCAAATAAGCATCATCCATTAAAATAGATAATAGTCAGGCCAGCATGTTAAGTTTTGAAGTCCGATAAGAGTTATGACATGCTCATAGACTGAAAATTTCTTTGAAACAATAAAATTCTTCAAACTAGATGAAATTGAGCTAGGATGTAATGAAAATGTAAACCAAGATGAATGGTAAGGGGTAACTTTCTTGCAATAATGTTCAAAATTGAATCCATTTGGCTGTGTTATACGTTGTTCTCTTGTTGCAGAAAGATTATCTGTATGGCTGTTAAGTTCATATAGTAAGCTGTACCAAAACTTCTTGTTATTGTAAGGGAGCATGGAACATCATAAGTATAATGTGACCAAATTATTTTTGATTTTTAGTCGAAAATTTATTTATATGCCATTCAATCACGCTGATGCGGCTTTGTCACACTTAAAATTGGTATACATCCTAGAAGGTTTTAAGAATCAAATCATACCAGCATGGCTAAATTCTATTCAATATTTTTAGAGTGTTCTCAAAATATTTAATAGAAGTTACTAACAAGTTAGTAAAAGAAAAACTGCTAAACTTGAAATGAAAACCACAACCCCTCAGGATAGTTGTCAGTTATTGGGTTGCCAGACAGNTCATTTCTTTTAGGCTAATTCTTATTGTCATCCTCTCTATTCCACTCTCTCTAAAAATAGACAGTAAAAAAAGAATAATAAAGAAAAAAATAGAGAAAAAAAGATAGNTCATTTCTTTTAGGCTAATTCTTATTGTCATCCTCTCTATTCCACTCTCTCTAAAAATAGACAGTAAAAAAAAAAAATAATAAAGAAAAAAATAGAGAAAAAAAGATCTTTGTCATTTCATTATTGTAAATTTGTTGCTTCATCGTTGTCATTATTGTATGATGTAGGAAGCTATTAAAATCAATCTTATAAAAACTCAAAATTTTACTTGTAATGCGTTTGACATGACGAGCAGAACCCATGTATTTTGTTCTTGTTGTGATGGGAGAAACTAACGACCCCTCCGACATATTGGGTAGGCTGTGTTTTTGTAGCATGATGAGAAAATTCAAATTTAAGTGCTTCTGCAATACTATGACAAAATCTCTATGCAAACTCGTTTGTAGGAACATGAAGACCGATGTATGCTTTTCTTGCTGATAGGATAGAAGGCTCCCAAACGATGGTATCTTAGGTACTACCATGCACACATTTTTTTACACGATGGGCGTGATTAGCATTCNACCGATGTATGCTTTTCTTGCTGATAGGATAGAAGGCTCCCAAACGATGGTATCTTAGGTACTACCATGCACGCATTTTTTGACACGATGGGCGTGATTAGCATTCCCCATAAATGTTCTTTACATGGGAGAGACGTGAGATTTTTGACATTTCAAGTGAAATGAATTTTCAGATAACAACAAATTGAAAGGGGCTTTTTGAACTCCAAATGCAAAAAAAAAAAAGAAAAAAAAGATAAATCAAAATGAAAGAATACAATATTACAAAATGAGAATAAAATGATCATTTTAAATGCAACACATACTGCATCAAGTGAACTAACAAGGACATTGAACTGTAGCATGTGGAGGTAGGAATGGGAGAGTGCGGGTAGAGGTTGCTGTAGCATTTGGAGAGGAGCTGTTGGTAGGTGGTAGAGTTGGTGTTGAGCAGGCCGAGGGAGGGACTAGGAGGGGTGTATCTGTGGAAATTGTGGGTGTGGTGGGTGTATCTGGAGGAGGGTATGATTGGCATGGAAAGACACTCTCATCGAAGACGACGTGTCGAGAGATGAATAGTTTCCCTGAAGTGGGTTGATAGCATATATAGCCCTTACGGTCAAGTGAGTAGCCAATAAACCCATATGGTTGAGAGCGACCTGCGAGTTTGTGATTAATGTGGGCACAGCCACAGGTAACATCGACATCCAAACACTTTGAGATGAGAGTAGGTGGGTGTATGTTTGTGGAGTAGTTCATGGGGTCATGGTAACCTTGGATGACATCGTGTTAATGAGATAGGCTGCCGTAAGGACAGTGTCTACCCAAACCTGGAGTGGCAGAGAAGCGTCATGTAGTAGTGTACGTGTAGTTTCAATAAGATGGCGGTGTTTACATTCAACAATGCCGTTTTGTTTAGAGTCGTGAGGCTAGAGAATTGATGAAGGATACCATTATGACTGAGAAAGTTCTGGAGTATAGAATTTTTTTATTCGCACCACCATCGGATCGAAAAATACAGACGGTGGTAGTAATTGAGTAACGAAGCATTTTTTCATGAAGTGATACATTTGGATGCAATTTTGGTATTATTCATCATAGGAAAAACCCAACCAAATCGTGAGAAATCATCATAGGAAAAACCCAACCAACATTGTATGTACAACGGGAACTGATTGGCTGGTTCCCACCGTGACNATGTTTGTGGAGTAGTTCATGGGGTCATGGTAACCTTGGATGACATCGTGTTAATGAGATAGGCTGCCGTAAAGACAGTGTCTACCCAAACCTGGAGTGGCAGAGAAGCGTCATGTAGTAGTGTACGTGAAGTTTCAATAAGATGGCGGTGTTTACATTCAACAATGCCGTTTTGTTTAGAGTCGTGAGGTTAGAGAATTGATGAAGGATACCATTATGACTGAGAAAGTTCTAGAGTATAGAATTTTTTTATTCGCGCCACCATCAGGTCGAAAAATACAGACGGTGGTAGTAATTGAGTACGAAGCATTTTTTCATGAAGTGATACATTTGGATGCAATTTTGGTATTATTCATCATAGGAAAAACCCAACCAAATCATGAGAAATCATTAACGAAAAGTTTGTATTTATATCCTAGAGTAGATTAGGTGGGTGCTTGTCTCCATATATTTGATTGTATTAAATGCAACGATGCATATGTATGTAAAGGAGAAAAGGAAAAATGTTGCCTTGACTTTTGTTCCAATTGCAACTATTACATATAGAATTAGGTATTTTTTTGCATACATTAGGTGTATGCTGGGATAAAAACTTAAGAGCATCGGGATGTGGATGACCAAGGCATAACATAAGGTTGACGGTTGTGTGAACGAAGCAAGAGCTTGAATTTGTTGGGGAAGAGATTGGATTGGGCACAAGCCATTAGAGCTGATGCCCCAGAGTGGTGATTGCTTTGCCTTTGGATCAAAGATAGTAAAAATGTTCATGTTAAAGAGAATAACAACACTGTTGTAACGAATTAGTATATGAAAGCATAATCAGTTATAGGACAAAGTGGGAGCATGTCATATTTTAGGTAACAAAAGCTTTTGGTGAGATGTCAGAAGAATACCCAACATTGTATGTACAACGGGAACTGATTGGCTGGTTCCCACCGTGAGTTGTTCTACCTCAGTTGTTGGAGTAGCTATCTGGAGGTGGTTGAAATGTGAAGTGAGGTGTGTTGTAGCTCCGGAGTTCAAAGCCTAATTTGAAGCAGCTTCTTCTAAGTCTGATTTTGGAGAGGAGCACTCAAGATTGTACTTGTGCCAACATGTAGCTGCAAGGTGACCAAATTTGTTGCATATTTGGCATGTAACTTGTAGTCGAGTTGTGCTTCGACCACCCCTGGTTCAAGCATAGTGTTGAGATTGGCCGCAGCCTCTAGTGGGAGTGACCGGTTGACTACGAGTGGTTTGGGGGGCAAATTGAGGAGTGGGAGGCTGCTCTTGTCTATGATTGTTGTTGGCGATATTGAGCCGTAATGCGGGTTTGGGACTGGTGGTTCGATAGAAGTTTCGGTGAATCTAGGGGGACATGGTGTGGTTCCATCGAGAAACCCTAGGAATGCATTTGGTATAAAAATTTTGAGGTCTTATGCCTTTCATATAGGATAGTGTTTGCATATAATGGGGTTTAGGTGAAGGTGTTTGAGATCAGCTATCAAAAACATCAGAGAGGGACGGATAGAAGTGGTCGGAATCTGCTCGATTGAGGTTGAGTTACTATTTTCCGACCTCTGAAAGGTCTACATAATCTCCCGAGTTGAATCCATAGAAGGAATAAGCTCGAATGACCTTGAGCCTAGTGCTTGGATACCATGAAGAACTTGAAGAAAAGAGCACGANTCCCGAGTTGAATCCATAGAAGGAATAAGCTCGAATGATCTTGAGCCTAGTGCTTGGATACCATGAAGAACTTGAAGAAAAGAGCACGGCAACCCAACGGAAACACACAGGAAATTGATAAACAAAAATATGCGGAACAGCCTCATACGGCTCACAGTCCCGTAACAGAGCCTTAAGCAAAAGGTAAGTTTCTAGAGAGGTAAATTTACTTATCTTGCCCTTATACAATAGACTGCAGAACCCAAATCCGGCTCTTTCCTTCTCTATTTTTGTAACAAGTGAACCTTGGTCCTGTAAAACGGAGGTTGTGCACATCACATCTACTCATGAAATCAAGCATTTCTTGAGCAACCATAGAATGTATTAAAGGTTTGCCACTTTTTTTTATCATTTTGGGATTAGATACAATTGAAATCCCCTCCAATGAGTTCTGGAGTAGAGATCAATNAGAGCCTTAAGCAAAAGGTAAGTTTCTAGAGAGGTAAATTTACTTATCTTGCCCTTATACAATAGACTGCAGGACCCAAATCCGGCTCTTTCCTTCTCTATTTTTATAACAAGTGAACCTTGATCCTGTAACGGAGGTTGTGCACATCACATCTACTCATGAAATCAAGCATTTCTTGAGCAACCATAGAATGTATTAAAGGTTTGCCACTTTTTTTTATCATTTTGGGAGTAGATACAATTGAAATCCCCTCCAATGAGTTCTGGAGTAGAGATCAAACCAGCACATCAGCTCATCCCACAGCCTCCATCTGACAAGGTGATCTTTATTAGCATAAATGTTCGCAATGCTCTCTTCCTGTTGTCTAGGAATTGGGCAGTCCCAATAATGCATTATTCATGATTGCTGCTAATGACCGAGAACACCAGTTCTCTTCTCCAAAGAATGATAACCCCACTGAATTTGCCATTTTCAGGCTGGAACGAAAAGTCCCAATTAATGCCAGCCATGCAGTCGACCTCATTATGGCTAAGATCAGCAGTACGCGTCTCTATAAGTCCTGCAAACAAAAGTTTATGCTCCCCAGTTATTTGTCTCAAATAATTAATGGTGCGGGCTTCTCTACAATTCCAGAATAAGATGGATGTCACTGAGCCACCCATGTGTAGAAAAGTGAGTAGAGAATAGATTCCAGAAAGAACAAAAGCACACTAAATAGAAATCCAGTAATAGAAGCGTCTGCCAAGGGTCCACCAATTATTCCAACTGTCCATGGCTGCATACCGATTAAGATTGACAAGATCTTACAATATTGAACTGTTGAAATTTATTATTGTCTTTTTGTTAAAGCATTTAATTGAAAAGAGACTATAAATATAATATTTTCCTAAAATGGAGACTGTTAAGAGGTCGACATGAAACATCTCGGATGGACGGATAGTCCTGTAACAAGATTTGGTCTATTTATTTAACCTGTCTTGTTGACAATTAAAAAAAATGGTTAATTTTTATTTTTTGGTGTACATGAATGTATTTCTAACACTTCATGACTGGTTGGTTAATCAAGTATTGTTGAATTTAGCGGCATACTTTTACAGAGCTAATACATTTAAGCCTTCTGAGACTGTCCATCGAAGTAGTTCATATTTTAAATTTGAAAAAGAACACAAAATTGAGAAACCACATTATTTAAACAAACTGAGTTGTTCTTCAAACTATTATTGATAAATTCCTTTTTACATTTTCAGCTATGTATTTTGTGGTTAGCCATTGCATATCATTTGGGAAATCGTCAAGCCAACCTTGCTAGATTGCAAGCTACATCTGCGCATTAACTTTGTTGAGAAGCATCGAAAAGGTATAATTTCATGAACTGATTTATCCTTAGCAGAGCTATAGAAGTCGCTTCTGTTCACTTTTTCAATAATTTACTTGCAGTTGCAGGTGAATTATACAGGGGGCATGGCCTGAAATTATACAACTTCATTTCATCTTCAGAATATTTGTACGGAATGCTAGCCATTGTTTTCATCTTTTAAAGCACCATCAATTAAGAAAAGCTCCATGGAGATCATTTATTGGTTTTAGTTAGGGTGCGAGCAAGTCAAGCTAACTTGTGGGCCTGCTAACTTATGGGTCTGCTCGAACTCGGCTTGATATGTGGCTCGTGAACTAAGCTCGATGATCTAACAAGCCAAGCTCAAGCCAACTGCGACTCGACTCGTTCGCTTGTGAGCCGGCTCATTTTAAAAAAATATATTAATATAAAATATATTTAAAAGATATTAAATATCAAGACTATGTTTAAAGTATTATAAATGTAAAGAAATTGGATGATATTTTATATTTTACATTAAATGATTTTTTTATCATTTATCTTTTAATTATTCATTATATTTGTCATTTTATTATAACACTAGGGTATGTTATTATTATTTTCTATCTTTTGTAATAAAGTAGTTGGCTTGTAAGCCAACTTGTAGACTTGAGTGCAAGCTCAAGCTCGAACTTGATTACTTAATTAAGCTCAAGCTCGAACGAGATTTAAATTGTTTTCACCTTTAGTTTTAGCTAGAAGTTACTTGAGCAATATAGGTTTTTGGGGCTAATATTCATAAGAATATTTAAAAACATTTTGTTAATAAGTTGATATAAGATTTAAATTTGCTCTATTATATCTACATCTATCCATTCTGGAGCATTTACATATATTGCCAATCCTATGTAATTATATGTAACATCTAAATATATTTTTTTAACATTTATATCTCTAAAATTTTTTATATTGCGCACTTAATCGCGACATTAGCGATTAAGAGTTGTATATAAAAAAAATGTGCAAACACATATCCTTAGGAGATCTAATGCTCCAAAAGGAAAGGCGAGCTCACTGAGAGATTTTAAGGCATGCTTTGTTTGATTAAGTGAAGTTGTTTGAGCCAAGCTAACACGACTAAAGCTGATCGAATCACAAGACAGACAAAAGGCAATCCAAGGATGCAGAAATGAGCCTCCTAGTAAGAAATGGGACAGAAGTATTTGAGCCAACTATCACAAGAAGGCCGATCTAAGGGAAAAACTAGTTTCTAGTATCTACAACCTGTCCTAGGAACACCTAAAGGCTCCCAGTAGGGGGTGAAGGATTAACAACTAGATCATATCAATTGACTTAGCTATATCGACATGCTCAGATAATCGAGCTAACTTAGCTATATCGACATGCTCAGATAATCGAGCTAATCTTGCCGACTCGAAGCTAACTAAGCTTAAATGACCAAGCCAGAGAGCATCTAAACAATAAGCTCATACATGTAAAATAGCAAAAATACCCTAGTATGGATCTCTTTAAAATAGGGGGAAAATGTAATATCATAATATTGTATCATCTCTATAAATAGGAGAATGATTTTATGATTATGATACGATAAACTACTATTTATTTTTCTTTTACAATCTTCATCTCTTTATTTTCACTATTTATTGGGTATGATTCATGGATAAATTATGCTTGAACATTTTAAAAGTTGCGGTGATTATGGATTATGCCGCAAATAAGAAGAGTTGCCCAATGAGAAGAAACCCACAACAGAGACCTACAATATGGAGTGCATACGAGAGAATTTGTAGCCTAGCAGATCCAGGAGTTGAAGGATCAATTGTTGGATGTCATTTGAGATGAACTATATGAAGAGCTCAGTAACATCAAGAAGGGCCGGCGCACAACAACATAATAGTCCTCCCAAATTTGTAAAGAGAGTGAATCCCAGTATTTCCATAGTGTTGGATAGACATCGATTGGCATCGATTCGGGCGCATTGAGGCACCTTGATGGCCTAAGAATGCGTTCTCTCAGCAAATCTCTAGGTTGAGCTCTCACAGAAATTCAAGATGCTGAAACTATAGTCCTACAAGGTGCAGACCGTTTTGACCAACCACATAGCCTCATTTGAGTCGACTGGGTATTTGTTGATGATCACCAAAAAATTCAAAAGTTTTCTTCTTTATTACACTAAGGGAGTCAACCTTTAGATGGTTCAATGGATTATTGTCCGAAGTAATCACATTGTTCGCCGATTTCAAGTGGATGTTTGTGGCGTAATTTGCTAGCACCTAGAAGCCTTAGAAGAACTCGCAGATTATCCTGCAAATCCTCTATGGATAGAGAGAGAACCTTTGCTTATTAATCACATACTTTCAGAAATAGATGTTGGAAGTGAGGGAATTGGAACTCACGATCACCCATGTTGCTTTAGCTCAAAGGTTGAAGTAAGTACATGTCTAATACTTCTAGGCTTGCAGTGGTTGAAAACGTTAGCTGGGTTGTTGGAGCTGGCCAACAAGCATATATATCGACGGAGAAGTAAAACTCCAACCCTATTTCCTTAGAGTTCCCCACCCTTCACCCGCAGAAAAGGGCTGCCCAAGGCGAGGGATGGAGACCAAGACATGATTCACAACCTTCTCATGTCCTTAATATGAAGCACTTCGGGGTCATAAGACAACCACAAAGTGCATCACTGAGGGAGTCAAGCCTGGTACCCTAACCAGCGACCATCTCGGTATAATGAGCGTCCGCTTCTAAACCACCAAGTGCTCAAAATAACTATGTTGAGAGTTTTAATGGATGAGATGGTAGAGGTCATATAAAAAAAAGACTACTTCAATAGGGCGGGTAGAGCCCCATTGATAAAGACCATAACTTACCTTTAAGACCCCAAGAAGTATTGCGCCTATCATTGGGACCATGGGCACGACACGGAGGAGTGCCAACACCTCTAAGGCTTGATCAAAGAGTTGATTAAGGCTAGGAAACTGAAGAGTTCTTGGCACCAGGAGCAACGACATAATGGTAAGGGAAGGCAGGAGGAATATTGGACCAACCAATTCGAACCCCCAAAAAATCCACATTACAGATATAGTATCTGCCATTTTTTGGAGGACGTAGAGACCTATCATGGCGAGCTAGTTTGAAGAGGCTTATGTAGGGATAATTAAGTTCAAACGCCCTTATGCCCAAAATCATCATCGAAGATTTACTCGCTAAGAGTAACCCCTACAATGTTGTTATCTTTGTCACTGTGTTGACAGTGCTATCATCAATGCTAACAGCTCTATGAACATATTATTCAAGCCAATGTTTGACAAAATGGGCCTTCACAATGGTTGATTGATTGTTGTGGTTGACCCGCTTAATAGATTTTCTAGCAAGAGGAAGGAAGCAATGGGAACCATAGCTCTACCTGGGGGGGGCACATGCATTTTACTTGCATAGCAAACTTCATAGTGGTAGGTTAGCTGCCCACTTTTAATGTTATCTTTGGTCATTCCCTACTCAATTCTTTCAAGGGCGTTACCTTAACCTACCATGTGGCTGTGAAGTTTTCGAGCGATGGGGAGATAATAACTGCCTGCAGTGATCTTGAGTAGTCCCACACCTACTACATTAGGACATTTGAAAGCATCCAACAGTAATCTCTTGAGCTCGACAATCTACAAGAAGGGAGCCTTAAGACTAGCGAGACCACTCATCGGATCTCGGCAACCCAAGGCGACATTTTTTAATTTTTTCTATTAAGTGAAGCATTTGATATAGGATACAGGAAGGCGCCGAACAACACCCTTCATAGCCATAAACATGTTTTTGCCTACTTTATCGGCGAGATGCCCAAGATGCCAATCAACAAAACATGCGACCACCTGAACGTCAACTAGTTGCTCGATCAATGGAACAAAAGATGAGGACATTGACTGTCACTTTGGCTTAGCAGATCTAGGAGGTTGGAGGCCAGCTACATCCACGAAGGTTCAGTATTTAATGTGGGTATCAAATGTTAACATTGTGCAAAAGTCAAACGATATGTGGAGGATATGCATAGACTTCACCTATCTGAAGGATAGCGAATGACCATTCCATAATGTGCTTTCTTGACACATTCTCTAGTTACCACCAGATAAAGATGCATCAGACTGACACTGAGAAGACTACATTCATCACTAGCATGAGTGTTTTAGCATAATGTGGTGTTCTTTAGGCTATAAAATGCTGGCGTTACTTGCTAGGGAATGATGGATCTAATTTTTGTAAAACAAAAATGAAAAAATGTTGAAGTTTATGTGGATACGAGCAATATACGAAAAATCTAAAAGAAACTTTCGATACCTTCAAAAAATTTAATATGAAGCTCAATTTGCTCAAGTGCATTTTCAGGGCATCCACAAGCAGATTCTTAGGCTATCTCCTAACCCTGGAGGGAATAAAAGCTAAACCTAAAAAAGTTCGGGAACTGATCAATATGTCCCTCCAAAACACTTTGGAAGTTCAAATGTTGTTTTTTTTTTAAACTTCAAGGCGAGTAAAGAACTTTGTTTGGTCGGATGAATTTAAACAAACGTTAAGAAGTTTAAAAGAATCCCTAGTGGCACCACTTCTTTTTTAAAGCCCAAAGTCAAAAGAAGAACTCTCCTTATACTTTGGGGTTGGACTTGATGTTATCAGCTCCGTTTTAGTTTCAGAGGAGCTAGCAAAGCAATTTCTGGTCTCTATGTCAATCGAGTCCATCGAGGTGTTTAGATTGGGTGTTCTATTATGAAAAAAATAATATTTTCTCTTGTTATTTCTGTTCTCAAGCTTCATTAGTATTTCCAAAAGCATCTGGTTAGGTTCATCACCGAACACCCACTCAATTCCTCACCAAACTGAAGCGCTTTGTTGGCTTCTCAAATGGGCATTAAAACTCAGTGAGTTGATCTCACTTACGTGTCTCAAACCGCCAAGCCATAGCAAATTTCTTGGTTTAATTTTTAGAGCCGAGCGAATTAGGCAAGGAAGTGGCTATTGATGGCCAAACCCAAGTCCTACAGATTGATGGAGAGTCTAATCAAACTGAGGTGGGGCTTGGTCTTGCTCTGACAAATCTGACTAGGGATCACTTGTACACCTCGATATAAGTGGGATTCAAAGTTATTGATAATAAAGCCGAGTATGAAACTATAATTTTCAGGTTACAATTAGCCTTCAAGATGAGCTTTTAGTACATCCTGGTAATGTCGGACTCGCTATTGACAATCAATCGGGTAAATGAACAATTCAAGGATAGAGATGTGATGATGGTCAAATACCTCGACAAAACAAATACAATTATAGGGAAGTTTGAATGCTTAAAGAGTGAAAATATCTCTGAATCAGACAACTAAGTGATAGGCCTCCTATCCAAGTGCATCTGCTTGGGCAGATGNGACAATCAATCGGGTAAATGAACAATTCAAGGATAGAGATGTGATGATGGTCAAATACCTCGACAAAACAAAGACAATTATAGGGAAGTTTGAATGCTTAAAGAGTGAACATATCTCTGAATCGGACAACTAAGTGATAGGCCTCCTATCCAAGTGCATCTGCTTGGGCCAATGGTACACCCTAAAGGCTCGATTAACTGGCCATAGAGGAAGCTGAGGTGATGAAGCTGGGAAACGAAGGGCCAAAGAGTTGGATGGACCCATACATCCTATTTCTTGAGACTAGAATGTCTCGGAAGAAGCAAACGATCTAAAGCACTCCAAAATCAAGACAGACTGATACTTTATGATCGAGGGAAAGTTTTTTTAAAGTTCAGTCATCTCAATGTAGCTAAGGTGTGTCGAAGAAGACGAGGTAGAGGACGTCTCCAGAAGGTACATACATTGTAATGTATAAGTTCACTTCAGATATTTTTGACCAATATTTCAAAACGAAGCTGAGGATTCTCAAGGAGGTGTGAATAGTTTCATAAGTATGCATCGTCGTAACACCAACCTGCTTACAAACTGCAACCCATTGTCAGCCAATGACCTTTCTCCGCCTGGGGGCACATTATTTTTGGGTCCTTCGCCAATCATGAGGCCAGCGTAAATTCNCCCATACATCCTATTTCTTGAGACTAGAATGTCTCGGAAGAAGCAAACGATCTAAAGCACTCCAAAATCAAGGCAGGCTGATACTTTATGATTGAGGGAAAGTTTTTTTAAAGTTCAGTCATCTCAATGTAGCTAAGGTGTGTCAAAGAAGACGAGGCAGAGGACGTCTCCAGAAGGTACATACATTGTAATGTATAAGTTCACTTCATATATTTTTGACCAATATTTCAAAACGAAGCTGAGGATTCTCAAGGAGGTGTGAACAGTGTCATAAGTATGCATCGTCGTAACACCAACCTGCTTACAAACCGCAACCCATTGTCAGCCAATGACCTTTCTCCGTCTGGGGACACATTATTTTTGGGTCCTTCGCCAATCATGAGGCCAGCGTAAATTTTTGCTTATTGTTGTATATTACTTTTCCAAGTGATTGAGGCCAAGAAGCTTACTTGGATCACCGTAAAGGTGATTTAGAATTTCATTTGGATTGATCTAATTAATCAANTAAATTCTTGCTTATTGTTGTATATTACTTTTCCAAGTGATTGAGGCCAAGAAGCTTACTTGGATCACCGTAGAAGTGATTTAGAATTTCATTTGGATTGATCTAATTAATCAGTATGAGCTACCCCTCGTAATCATCACAAACTATGAAACACAATTTGCCGCCCAAGAGGTAATATATATTTTTTTCAAATCCATTGGATTAGTTTGAAGTTTACATCCGTTCATCATTCTCAAACGAAGGGTCAGGCCGAAGCAGNAATCAGTATGAGCTACCCCTCGTAATCATCACAAACTATGAAACACAATTTGCCGCCCAAGAGGTAATATATTTTTTGTCAAATCCAGTGGGTTAGTTTGAAGTTTGCATCCGTTCATCATTCTCAAACGAAGGGTCAGGTCGAAGCAACCAACAAGATCATTCTGAACTTGTAAGAGAAAGTGAGCTGAGATCTTACCATCTGTTCTTTGGGCGGCTCGAGTGACACCTTTCATGGCGACCCACCAAACTCAATTAATGTTGTTACATGAAATGGAGGCGATGCTATCTGTCAAATATAACCATCACATTCAGACAGTCGTGGTAGCTTGACAAAGCGAACTTAGCCAAGTGGAAGGAAGCGAATGACAAAGGAGTGATGCTCGTGCTCGAACTTGTGGAGGAGAAACAAGCCGGCTCAGCCCCCCGAAAGGAATAGGTGAAAGACAAATTAATTGTTACTATAACAAACACATCTGAAAGAAGACTTTCGTCGCTGAAGATGTCGTGTTAAGAAAAACCAAACTAGCTGTGCGAGGACAAACCGTGGGAATGCTTGACTAGACATGGACCAGGCCATTCATCATCAACAAGCAAGTCACCCCTGGAGCGTATAAGCTTAAGACCTCAACGGGGAAAGGAGTGCATTAGACATGGAGTGAAGATGACATGAAGACATTTTATCCTAAGGGAAATTTTTCTATATCTCGACAATAAGAATGTGTTATCATTCCTACTTTTGTATTCTATTGTCAATTTCATAAGAAATGGGTTAGTAAAAATTTTTTAATTATACATACGATCCAAGGCCCTACTGACAATCGGGAAACTCAAGAAGTTCATGTGAAGGATTGTCAAACTTTGATCGACATTCGTGGAACTTGAACCGGCCCATAATTTGTGGTTCCTTTCTAGCCACAAAATTGACAACGACGGGTAACATCTGATTGGTAAAATTTTTTAAATTGACAATGAAGAATAAATGTCTGATCGGTAAAATGCACAAGATACGGTGATAAAAATTTATGTCTCATAGCTTGGAATGGTTCAAGCTTTGGCGACTAGATTCTCTACTCATTAGCAATAAGAACTACGGTGGGTAATATACGAATCACATCAGTAGTAAGTTAAAATAGTTACCCCTGCAAAGACTGTAACAATATTCACTTAATACGTATGGCGTAAGGTGTGACTCGTCTAAGGCTACGTCCTAATTAAGTGACCGAGCATGAGAAGTGTGATAATTGAGCCAAGTTATAGCTTGGCAGACCGACCAAAAATATTATTTAAATTGTCAACCCATCAATAATCATAGTGAGACACTCAACACAAGATCATTTAACACAAAGATGCAAAAAAAAAAAGTTAATATACACGATAAAGGTAAAGCGCAAAAACAAAGGTGAGACCAACCAAAAAATTTTGTTTTCATTCATAATTTTGAAAACTTACAAATATTTCTAACTTTTTATGAGTATTCAAAAGAAAAGAAAAAAATTTCTATAAGTTATAGAAGAAACTGTGAGTGGGTCATATGTTCAATGACCTGTCATCGTCCTCAACACTTTCTGTCTCCTTCGAATCTGATAGCAACATGGCAAACTTCATGTCGGTCCATTCGGGAAAGACCAACTTGTCCTTTACCAAGAGGCTGATGTCGATGTCTGCCCGGTCCTTGAACTTCTCAGTAATGAGAGCCACCCAGGTCGGGTGGGAGAAAAGCCCAACAAAAAATTCATTAGACGTTTTCATTATTGTGATCTTATCTTTAATGAATCTATTCTTCTATTTGGTAGCCGATAGCAACTATGACTGTTTCAGTACCTTCGTTCAGCTGTCTTCGCCTTTTCTTCAGTTGTTATTAACTTTTGCTTGATCTCCAGTTGTTTTTGATGTTCCTGGAGAAGAATTGTCGATTGGAGATGAGAATCTTTCTAGATAATCAAGTGGTGTTTGTTAATCACTCGACACGGGCCTTGTAAGCTGTGTTAAGAAGTGTCTCTTCATAGATTGGAGACCAGATGATGTTGACTATCACCAAAAACTAGCAAATGATGTCGGGGAATCAGAATATCAATTTGTCTGGATGTTGATCGGTGCACATCTGTTGTGTTGACCTTTGCCTCCGCGTCCTGCATCGAAATCCACTTGAAGGAGGATCCCTTTCATTTTTTTTCCATGAAAGGGAAAGACGCAAGTCACTTGAATCTGTCGCGAGCCATTTCCCCTCATGACAATGCTTTCTTTCGTGAACCTCTTGGGTATATCCAGTAGGGCATATCAGAAAAGGGCAACTTGCTTCGTCCCTGACAGATAAGTCGATGAACATTGGAGCAGTTGACCATGGGGTGGTCCCCCTTAAGACGGATCTGTTTTACCCGTTTGACCATTTTCTCAGCCTCTTGCATTTGGGCGCTCGACGAACGTGCAACTGACAGAGAACTCTTAGCATGCGTTGAAATTGTTCTCTTCTCAACGAGGATTAACTCATCTGTAACAATTTTTTGAAACAACAGGTGAATAAGACATTTATGCACTTTCAAATTCTCCTCTAGCAAGAACCACCCTTGATGTCGGTTGATCTGCCACTCTAGCAATTTCAGTGACAGTGGTGCCATAGACCTTCTTTCTGGCCACTCGAGCAACAACAGCTGTCTCCCTGTTTGCGTCTTGAGTGTCGAAGGTTTTCCAGTCTCTTAGGTCATTCAATTGAAAGCTTCTAGTTGAAGCAACTGGTTGACAGTTGCTGGACAGATAGTTGACACCCCCTCGATGTCCCTAGCTTCCATCAGCTCTCTCTCTGACACTTTCTTTGCATTTACAAGAACGTCACCAGATGGGAAAGTCAGAATGTACCACCCTCAAAGGGAAGAGCCCTGGCAGAAACGAGGCTTCAAGTCCTTCACCTTATTTTCTAGCCCCACCAGCTAGAATTTTTCGACCGATACAACATGAACAAATCCATCTATGCCAACCTGAAATAAAACAAGTAGCTGAAAAGCATGGTTGACCATGCAATTCTAGTCCAAGCTCAAAAGACAACAAAGGTCATGATAACTGCTATGACGTTAGGCATTATCTGGGCGTAGATGACACTATAATGGGCAAAATGATAGTCTCATGCTGAAATGAAACTAATCCTTATAGAAGTCAAGGTTGGCACATGCAAAGTGGTCACTCAGTCATATTCGCCAATGACCCAAAGCTTAATGATGGGATTGAAGACACATCTCTCCTGAAGTCAATCCACCTCGCCCGGAGTCATAAACAATGGTTCGTTTGATATGACCGGCCTGAAGTCCTTCAAAGAGATTTGAGGAGCCATTAGGCAAAGCGTAAAATAAGAAAGTCGAGAAAGATAAAAAGTGAGAAGAAAAAAGACAAGTAAAGTGTAATGTCACCAACCTCACACCCNTGCCAACATGTAGCTGCAAGGTGACCAAATTTGTTGCATATTTGGCATGTAACTTGTAGTCGAGTTGTGCTTTGACCACCCCTGGTTCAAGCATAATGTTGAGATTGGCCGCAGCCACTAGTGGGAGTGACCGGTTGACTACGAGTGGTTTGGGGGGCAAATTGAGGAGTGGGAGGCTGCTCTTGTCTATGATTGTTGTTGGCGATATTGAGCCGTAATGCGGGTTTGGGACTGGTGGTTCGATAGAATTTTCGGTGAATCTAGGGGGACATGGTGTGGTTCCATCGAGAAACCCTAGGAATGCATTTGCTATAAAAATTTTGAGGTCTTGTGCCTTTCATATAGGATAGCATTTGCATATAATGGGGTTTAGGTGAAGGTGTTTGAGATCACCTATCAAAAACTTCAGAGAGGGACGGATAGAAGTGGTCGGAATCTGCTCGATTGAGGTTGAGTTACTATTTTCCGACCTCTGAAAGGTCTACATAATCTCCCGAGTTGAATCCATAGAAGGAATAAGCTCGAATGACCTTGAGCCTAGTGCTTGGATACCATGAAGAACTTGAAGAAAAGAGCACGACAACCCAACGGAAACACACAGGAAATTGATAAACAAAAATATGCGGAACAGCCTCATACGGCTCACAGTCCCGTAACAGAGCCTTAAGCAAAAGGTAAGTTTCTAGAGAGGTAAATTTACTTATCTTGCCCTTATACAATAGACTGCAGAACCCAAATCCGGCTCTTTCCTTCTCTATTTTTGTAACAAGTGAACCTTGGTCCTGTAAAACGGAGGTTGTGCACATCACATCTACTCATGAAATCAAGCATTTCTTGAGCAACCATAGAATGTATTAAAGGTTTGCCACTTTTTTTTATCATTTTGGGAGTAGATACAATTGAAATCCCCTCCAATGAGTTCTGGAGTAGAGATCAATCCAGCACATCAGCTCATCCCACAGCCTCCATCTGACAAGGTGATCTTTATTAGCATAAATGTTCGCAATGCTCTCTTCCTGTTGTCTAGGAATTGGGCAGTCCCAATAATGCATTATTCATGATTGCTGCTAATGACCGAGAACACCAGTTCTCTTCTCCAAAGAATGATAACCCCACTGAATTTGCCATTTTCAGGCTGGAACGAAAAGTCCCAATTAATGCCAGCCATGCAGTCGACCTCATTATGGCTAAGATCAGCAGTACGCGTCTCTATAAGTCCTGCAAACAAAAGTTTATGCTCCCCAGTTATTTGTCTCAAATAATTAATGGTGCGGGCTTCTCTACAATTCCAGAATAAGATGGATGTCACTGAGCCACCCATGTGTAGAAAAGTGAGTAGAGAATAGATTCCAGAAAGAACAAAAGCACACTAAATAGAAATCCAGTAATAGAAGCGTCTGCCAAGGGTCCACCAATTATTCCAACTGTCCATGGCTGCATACCGATTAAGATTGACAAGATCTTACAATATTGAACTGTTGAAATTTATTATTGTCTTTTTGTTAAAGCATTTAATTGAAAAGAGACTATAAATATAATATTTTCCTAAAATGGAGACTGTTAAGAGGTCGACATGAAACATCTCGGATGGACGGATAGTCCTGTAACAAGATTTGGTCTATTTATTTAACCTGTCTTGTTGACAATTAAAAAAAATGGTTAATTTTTATTTTTTGTTGTACATGAATGTATTTCTAACACTTCATGACTGGTTGGTTAATCAAGTATTGTTGAATTTAGCGGCATACTTTTACAGAGTTAATACATTTAAGCCTTCTGAGACTGTCCATCGAAGTAGTTCATATTTTAAATTTGAAAAAGAACACAAAATTGAGAAACCACATTATTTAAACAAACTGAGTTGTTCTTCAAACTATTATTGATAAATTCCTTTTTACATTTTCAGCTATGTATTTTGTGGTTAGCCATTGCATATCATTTGGGAAATCGTCAAGCCAACCTTGCTAGATTGCAAGCTACATCTGCGCATTAACTTTGTTGAGAAGCATCGAAAAGGTATAATTTCATGAACTGATTTATCCTTAGCAGAGCTATAGAAGTCGCTTCTGTTCACTTTTTCAATAATTTACTTGCAGTTGCAGGTGAATTATACAGGGGGCATGGCCTGAAATTATACAACTTCATTTCATCTTCAGAATATTTGTACGGAATGCTAGCCATTGTTTTCATCTTTTAAAGCACCATCAATTAAGAAAAGCTCCATGGAGATCATTTATTGGTTTTAGTTAGGGTGCGAGCAAGTCAAGCTAACTTGTGGGCCTGCTAACATGGGTCTGCTCGAACTCGGCTTGATATGTGGCTCGTGAACTAAGCTCGATGATCTAACAAGCCAAGCTCAAGCCAACTGCGACTCGACTCGTTCGCTTGTGAGCCGGCTCATTTTTAAAAAAAATATATTAATATAAAATATATTTAAAAGATATAAAATATCAAGACTATGTTTAAAGTATTATAAATGTAAAGAAATTGGATGATATTTTATATTTTACATTAAATGATTTTTTTATTATTTATCTTTTAATTATTCATTATATTTGTCATTTTATTATAACACTAGGGTATGTTATTATCAATTTCAGTTATTTGTAATAAAGTAGTTGGCTTGTAAGTCAACTTGTAGACTTGAGTGCAAGCTCAAGCTCGAACTTGATTACTTAATTAAGCTCAAGCTCAAACCTTGTGTGGCTCGAACTAGACTGAAATTGTTTTCACCTTTTAGTTGTAGCTAAAAGTTACTTGAGCAATATAGGTTTTTGGGGCTAATATTTATAAGAATATTTAAAAACATTTTGTTTAAAAAATTGATATAAGATTTAAATTTGCTATATTGCATCTACATCTATCCATTCTGGAGCATTTACATATATTGCCAATCCTATGTACTTATATGTAACATCTAAATATATTTTTTTAACATTTATATCTCTAAAATTTTTTATATTGTGCACTTAATTGAGATATTAGCGATTAAGAGTTGTATATAAAAAAATGTGCCAACACAGATCCTCAGGAGATCTAATGCTCCAAAAGGAAAGGTGGGCTCACTGAGAGATCTCAAGGCATGCTTTGTTTGATTAAGTAAAGTTCTTTGAGCCAAGCTAACAAGACTAAAGCTGATCGAATCACAAGATAGACAAAAGGCAATCCAAGGATGCATAAATGAGCCTCCCAATAAGAAATGAGACAAAGAAGTATTTGAGCCAACTATCACAAGAAGGCCGATCCAAGGGAAAAACTAGTTTCTAGTATCTACAACTCGTCCTAGGAACGCCTAGAGGCTCCCAATAGGGGGTGAAGGATTAACAACTAGATCATATCAACTGACATAACTATATCGACAAGCTCAGATGATTGAGCTAATTTTGCCGACTCGAAGCTAACTAAGCTTAAATGACCAAGCTAGAGAGCATCCAAACAATAAGCTCATGCATGTAAAATACCAAAAATACCCTAGTATGGATCTCTTTAAAACAGGGGGAAAATGTAATATCATAATATTCTATCATCTCTATAAATAGGAGAATAATTTTATGATTATGATACGATAAACTATTATTTATTTTTCTTTTACAATCTTCATCTCTTTATTTTCACTAATTATTGGGTATGATTCATGGATAAATTATGCTTGAACATCTTAAAAGTTGCGGTGATTGTGGATTATGCCGCAAATAATAAGAGTAGCCCAATGAGAAGAAACCCACAACAGAGACCTATATTATGGAGTGCATACGAGAGAATTTGTAGCCTAGCAGATCTAGGAGTTGAAGGATCAATTGTTGGATGTCATTTGAGACGAACTAACTATATGAAGAGCTCAGTAACATCAAGAAGGGTCGGCGCACAACAACATAATAGTCCTCCCAAATTTGTAAAGAGAGGGTGAATCCCAGTATTTCCATAATGTTGGATAGACATCGATTGGCATCGATTCGGGCACATTGAGGTACCTTGATGGCTTAAGAATGCGTTCTCTCAGCAAATCTCTAGGTTGAGCTCTCAGAGAAATTCAAGATGCTGAAACTATAGTCCTACAAGGTGCAGACCGTTTTGACCAACCACATAGCCTCATTTGAGTCGAGTGGGTATTTGTTGATGATCACCAACAAATTTAAAAGTTCTCTTATTTATTACACTAAGTGAGTCAACCTTTAGATGGTTCAATGGATTATTGTCCGGAGTAATCACATTGTTCGCCGATTTCAAGTGGATGTTTGTGGCGTAATTTGCTAGCACCTAGAAGCCTTAGAAGAACTCGCAGATCATCCTGCAAATCCTCTAGGGATAGAGAGAGAACCTTTGCTTATTAATCACATACTTTCAGAAATAGATGTTGGATGTGAGGGAATTGGAACTCACGATCACCCATGTTGCTTTAGCTCAAAGGTTGAAGTAAGTACATGTCTAATACTTCTAGGCTTGCAGTGGTTGAAAACGTTAGCTGAGTTGTTGGAGCTTGCCAACAAGCATATATATCGACGGAGGAGTAAAACTCCAACCCCATTTCCTTAGAGTTCCCCACCCTTCACCCACAAAAAAGGGCTGCCCAAGGTGAGGGATGGAGACCAAGACATGATTCACGACCTTCTCCTGTCCTTAATATGAAGCACTCGACTGCTTCGGGGTCATAAGGCAACCACAAAGTGCATCACTGAGGGAGTCAAGCCTGGTACCCTAACCAGCGGCCATCTCGGTATAATGAGCGTCCGCTTCTAAACCACAAAGTGCTCAAAATAACTATGTTGAGAGTTTCAATGGATGAGATGGCAGAGGTCATATAAAATAAAGACTACTTCAATAGGGCGGGTAGAGCCCCATTGATAAAGACCATAACTTACCTTTAATACCCCAAAAAGTATTGCGCCTATCATTGGGACCATGGGCACGACACGGAGGAGTGCCAACACCTCTAAGGCTTGCTCAAAGAGTTGATTAAGGCTAGGAAACTAAAGAGTTCTTGGCACCAAGAGCAACGACATAATGGTAAGGGAAGGCAGGAGGAATATTGGACCAACCAATTCGAACCCCCAAAAAATCCACATTACAGATATAGTATTTGCCTTTTTTTGGAGGACGTAGAGACCTATCATGGAGAGCTAGTTTGAAGAGGCTTCTGTCGGGATAATTAAGTTCAACCGCCCTTATGCCCAAAATCATCATCGAAGATTTACTCGCTAAGAGTAACCCCTACAATGATGCTATCTTTGTCACCGTGTTGACAGTGCTATCATCAATGCTAACAGCTCTATGAACATATTATTCAAGTCAATGTTTGACAAAATGGGCGTTGACAATGGTCGATTGATTGTTGTGGTTGACCCACTTAATAGATTTTCTAGCCAGAGGAAGGAAGCAATGGGAACCATAGCTCTACCTGTCACTTGGGGGGAGGGGGGGGGTTCCATTTTATTCCTGCAAGGGAGCAAAATCAAAGAGCTATAGCACAAGCAAATGATCCCTGGTTCTCAGGGTAGAGGTCAAACGTTCAAGTTTGGTCTGTAACCCTTTTCAATTAAATCTTCACCAACTCTCAACAAAGATCTATCTAAGCTAGTATAATACCCTCCTTATCTACAAATAGCCTCATGTTCCCTTTTATCTGTGCCTGACTTGTGCATTTCCTTCAATAAATAAAATATATACAATATTCAACTATCGTTTAAAGAGAAGTATAGGAGCAAGCAACTCTCTTAACATTACATGGGTGCATAAAATTGAGAATGCATCAATTTTATGTGTGTGTGTGTGTGCAGATGTACCCAGCCATATCAAAATTAATTTTTATTCTGAACTTGTAGTATGCCATATCGTTTTGTATTTTATCACCACAAGTCTCTAAACTTGCATAGCCTATAAATGGTCATGCTCTGCAATCTCTTTCCTCACTTGTCATCAAAACAATTTGTGCTAGAACTACTCAATAAAAGAAAAAGGGTACCAATAAGTTGGCAAAATAATAAAAATATCAATCAAACACACTTTCATTTCTCAAGAAGGCATGATAATGCAACACAATTTCATGTACATAAATCAATGACCAAGTCATAACAATAGTGCATCAAGCTTGAAGTTCATCATTATCAGCATGTCATAAAATTCAAAGCAAAGGATTTGGATTCAGCATGCCTAGCCTTCTTTGATGAAATTTCAACTTGTGCCAAATTTCATTTGTCACATTCTTTCCATGCAAGCCCTTATCCTTTTGTACAAGCAAAATTCGTCACTCAACTTCCAGATTAGCTTGACCAGCCACTCAAATGATAATGACATCGATTGAAACAGATCCCCATCAATTG